>PVKA01009863.1:0-11025 GCA_004027165.1 Ctenomys sociabilis
TTTTTTTTTTTTTTTTTTTTTTCAGAACCAGGGATTGAACTCAGGCCCTTGCGCTTGCCAGGGAAACACTTATTCCACTGAGCCGTATCCCTGGCCCCTTGAAATTATTTTTATAAACCCATAGATTTACATCATATCCTGTGATTTCCTGAATTTTAATGAGGTAAACTTCATTCCTATATTCTGATACAGCAGTTCTCTTGTTGAAACTTCAAGTCACAACAGGCAACAAAAAGAGTCTAGAAAAATCTGTACTCATCCTTTTAAAGAATGTACTATAGAACCTTGGTTAACAAACATACTTTGTTTTGGAAAATGCTTGTAATCCAAAGTACCTGTATATCAAGCAAATTCCCTCATAAAATATAATAGAAACACAGATGATTCATTCCACAACCCCCCAAAAATTCATATTGTAATACAAAATAATGAACAAAATAAAATATTTTAAAAACCTGCAAATTACTTCAAAAATCTTCCTGGCTGGTGTGAGGGAGATGAAAGGGTAATATTGCAAATGTAACACTGCATTGTCATTAACAGATTGATCCTTTGAGCTGCTATAGCAGTTCTTATTTGGGTGGTGTTTTTCTGCACAATTTTGCAGTTTCCTGAACTTTACACATCTCCCCACTCTCATCTAAAGTGAGGGGCTCCTCAACATTTTTCTCCTCTACAAATGAGTCTTCATAATCCCTTGCTGTTCCATGATGAAAGAAGAATCATTGGTTTATCAAGTCAAAATGTATTAGATGTTGGCCTGTCTTTCAGGACACTCGCAAACAAGTTATTTGCAATGCAAAATTCTATTTTATCACACTCCTTTGTAGATCTTCAGGAGTCATTTGCTTGTAGATGCAGTTGATTGAGAGCCCAGGACTTTCCAGAAGGAAGACAAAACTACATGATTACTTTTTTTATACTACATATGCAATTTGTTTCCTAAAAGTTCATAGATTGTTCATCTGGTTCTTTCCCATTAGGCATTCCATTTCCAGACTACTGTCAAATACGGGGAGGGTTTGTTTCCTGAAAAACATGTTAAATATAGAAACAGATTGTGTCTTTAAATGTGTATCTGTGAAGTCCTATAATAGACGGGTAATAGGGGACTCACTTTAGAGGTGTTTTTTTATTTAGGGGCCTGGGCTTAGTCCCACTTCATCTTTTTTTCAATAAAAAATGTTTTGAAGGCATAACCATTTTTATCTCATTTTGGACATGGAGTACCCAAAACTAGCCATTTTAAATTTTTGTTTTTAATCTTCTATTTCTGTATTTGGTACAAGGTCTCGCTGTGCAGCTCAGACTCATGATTTTCACGTCTTGGCCTCCTTAGCACCCGGGCTCAGGACCAGCACAGCATGCGATACAGGAGATGGATTCCGGGTTCTTGTGCTTGCCAAGCAGGTGCTTAGACTGCCAAGCAACTGCTACAGACCCCTAGCTCAATTTTAGACAGCCTACCTTTTACTGGCTTTTTGGCAAAAAAGTACCTGCTATGTACCTGCCTATGATTTAGCTGGCTTTTAGTGAGATCTACTTGCAGTTCCAGTAACTTCCTGAGAGTGTTGATATTTGGAACTATTTTACATTTGTGTAATAAGCTTCTAGTAATGTTTTTATTTTTTTGTATTTTAGGGAAGGGTCTACAGGTATTCAGGGTCTCACTACTAGATTGGACTCATAGTGATCCACCTGTTTACAGCCTCCCAAGAGCTGGGATTACAGGTGTGCACCACCATGCCCAGTCTCAATTGCTATCTCAGCATGCCCCGGGGGTAAGGACAGCATGACAGGCCCCGGGATCAAATCCTTGGGCCCTGCCCCTGCTTGCAAGTGCTTTAATATGCTGAGCTATTTGACCGGCCCTTAGTACTGTTTTCATAATCTCTTTTAGATTGGCTATTACTTGTTTTCTTTCCCAAGGCATGGTGGAACAGGCCTGTAAGCCTAGCATTGTATAAGGCTAAGACAGAAGAAGCATAGTGCCAAGGCCCTGGGTTTCATCCCCTATACTGAGGAAAGGAAGGAGGGGGATTACACATAAAAATCCATTTTTTCATTGTGCCAAAGAAAAATTTCATTCTTTAATCTGTATTATCTTTTAAAAATACCAGAAGCTCAGAGGTATCAAATAATTTCATTAGCTAGTCCCTTAAGAAGTTTATTCTCTTCTTGCACAAGTCTGTCCCAATACAGTGGTACTTCATTTGATGAACTGTATTTATTTTACAGTTTGGGGGAAGATGTCCATGTTGGTTACCAGATGGAGTTTATAAAGAAAAGCAAGATTTTGCCAAATACTTTTGAGAACTGAATTGATTGCAAACAGAAGTGTTCATGAACCATGGTATTCCTGTAAATGAACCATGCAATATTCACTTCTATGTGAACACAAGATAGTGTTATCCAGAA
This sequence comes from Ctenomys sociabilis, assembly GCA_004027165.1. Lineage (NCBI taxonomy): Eukaryota > Metazoa > Chordata > Mammalia > Rodentia > Ctenomyidae > Ctenomys > Ctenomys sociabilis. The sequence continues at coordinate 2,419 of PVKA01009863.1, forward strand.
GGCTGATAAATTGGGTGAAGAAGGGCCGGCCAAATAGCTCAATGGATTAAAGCACCTGCTTTGGCAGACTCGGGATGAGAGTTCAATCCTGGGGCCTGCCATGGTAGCCCCGCCCTCAGGGCACACTGAAACAGTGATTGAGATAGCATGGTGTCATCCCAGCTCTTGGGAGGCTGTAAATAGGATCACTATGAGTCTGATCTACACAGTGAGACCCTGTACACCCTATCCTAAATACAAAAAATAAATAGGGCGAAGACATAAGAATGTGGCAGAAGAATGATCCTGAGTGGTCTGCGGCTGGAGCAGACCACACAGAAAGCTTGGGTAGTCCAGCCCTGGGCAATGAATGCAACACCCTCAAAGGATGCTGTTCCTGTTGGCAACCACCATGCTAATGGACCAGACTTCACAGTACTGTACTCTACACTAGGAATGATGGTTGGCAGCTCTGTAATCTTGCTCTTTCCATTGCTCTGCTGTTTTGTTTTCGTAACAACTTGTATGTTGAGTTTGTGCAGAAAGAAACTAGAAGACTCAATGAATATAGCTCCAGAGGTCTCACTGGGATTAGTCTCTGTAGAAGTGAGCTCAGAGTCACAGAAATATCTCACATTTATTGTGGGCTAAAGGCAGGCTAAGGAACGTGCATAATTACTTTGGTGAACACAAACTGCTCTCTATTGACTTCTGCTATTTGCCTAACACTAAGTTTACACAATGCTAGCTATTAACATCCTAAGCAAGGGATCAAAGAACAGACCTGGCACCATCAGGAGAAACTGTTATCTGCAGCCTTGAATCCCAGCTTGCTGGAATTTACAAGAGAGACAGCAGTTCTCCCTCTGTTTATTGCTCCTTGCTTCTTTAGGGCATTAGGCTTTTGTCTCATATCTGTATTTCTGTACAACTAATGCAGGGGATATCTACTTCTTTAAGGCCTATAAAGGTTTTTAACTGATTTCTCAATTTCTAATAGTATTCCTTCACATCATTTTATAAAGCAAAAACAAATCTGATGACAAGTGACTTGATAGGTCTCTGCCATCAACAGAGGGAAAGGAGAAGAAAGGTAATTGCACAAGTGGGGCTATTTGAAGGCTAGATTTTCAGATCTTGGGGCCCTGTACCTCTCAGAATAGTTGTCATTTACTTACTTGTAGCTCTGTAGTATCTTGCTGCTTTCCCCTGATGTGAGAATTGTTAGCTTTAACCAGTTGCATTTTATAATGTGTTAGAATAAAATCTAGTACCATTTATGCCCCTGTTCTGTTTGAATAGCTTTACACAGGATAATACAATAGATTGAGTATAGCATTCAAGATCCAGGGTGAAAGTATTAGACACATGCCACTTAACCCACTGCTCTGTCTCACTTCTGTGTCCTCACTGATATGTTTTAGAACTTTGGGCTTCTTTTTTTTTTTTTTGGCAGAACCAGAGATTGAACTTTGAAAAGCTCTAAGACTGATTCATAAAGATGCTCTGTGGAAGACCTCTCCAGTTCACATAACCAGGTTTCTGTTTTAACATGGCAAGAAGACAGCGTAACCAGGAAGACAAATAAAATGTTTTTCAGGGCTGGGGAGATGGCTCAGTAGACTAAGAGCTTGCCTAGCAAACACAAGGGTCTGAGTTCAATCCCCAGTTCTGCAAAAAAAAAAAATTAAAATGTTTTTGAGATAGGGCCTTGCTATATAGTCCGGGCTGTTTTAATTCACAGTGTAGCCCAGCTTAGCCTTGAAATCGATTCTCCTCTCTTAGCCTCTCAAGTGCTAAGATTGCCAACATGCCCAGCTAGAGAAAGCCATTTTTAAAAGTGAAGCCAGATTTTGTTGACACAAGAAATAGGAAGGAGCCCAAAAAGCATCATGCAGTAGGAGTAAGGAGCCTCCAAACTGTGGACATTATCACAATCACTAACAGGCACACAATGCTTTAGGAAAGCAAATCATTTGGCCTTGGGGAACTAGGTTCTTTCAAAACAGGATACTCACAAATTCAGGAGCATAGCAGGATACAAAGTCAATACTCAAAAGTCAGTAGCATCCCTCTACACAGATAACAAACACACTGAGAGGGAAACTGTAGAAATAATACCTTTTACAATAGCACCTCAGAAAATGAAATACCTTGCAATTCATTTAACCAAAGAAGTCAAAGATCTTTTCATGGAAAATTACAGTACTCTTAAGAAAAGAGATCATAGAGGATTTCAGAAAATGGAAAGATATTCCCTGTTCCTGGATAGGAAGAACCAACATCATGAAGATGGCCATACTCCCAAAATTGTTGTACAGATTTAATGCAATCCCTATCAAACTGCCACCAACATACCTCCCAGATCTAGAGAAGTTGTTCCTAAAATTTATTTGGAACCAGAAAGGACCTAGAATAGTAAAGGCAATCCTGGCCAACAAAGACAATGCAGGAGGCATCACAATTCCTGACTTGAAATTATACTACAAAGCTACTATGATAAAATCTACATGGTATTGGCAATGAAGTAGACCTGAGGATCAATGGAAAAGATTAGAAGATGCAGAGCTTCTACGAACGTACTCAGCTACCTGATCTTTGATGAACGGGCCAAACACGCTTACTGGAAGAAAGATAGCCTCTTTAACAAATGGTGCTAGAAAAGCTGGCTCTCTACATGCCAAATTCACCCAGGTTTATCACCATGCACTAAGCTAAAGTCAAAATGGATTAAAGATCTAAACATTAAAACAGAAACAATCTCCTGGAAAAGAAAGTAGGAGGAACTCTTGAAGGCATAGGGGTAGGTGATGAGTTCATGAACAAACATGTATTCGCACAGGAAACACTTGAAAAGAATTAACTGGGACCAACTCTTACTGAGAAGTTTTTGCATGTCAAAAGAAATTATCAACAAAGTGAAAAGACAACCCACAAATTTCAAAAAAATCTCGATAAACGCTCAGACAACAGTCTGCTCTCTAGAATTTATAAAGAACTAAAATACATTAGGGCCCTCAAACTTCAAGACCCAATCTAGAAATGGCCATCTGAGATGAATACACACTTCTCAGAGGACAAAATTAAAGAAGTGAATAGATACATGAAAAAATGCTCCACATCACTAGTCATCCGTGAAATGCAAGTTAAAACAACACTGAGATACCATCTCACTCCAGAAAGAATGGCTAAGAAATCAATGAACAACAAATGTTGGAGAGAATGTGGGAAAAAAGGAACACTTCACTGCTGGTGGGAATGTAGACGGGTGCAACCATTATGGGGATCAGTATGGAGACTCCTTAAGAAACTAAGACTGGATATCCCATTCAAGCCAGTTATCCCCCTACTTGGAATTTTCCTGGAAAAACTGAAAACATCACAATTTGTGATAACAAAATCTTGAAAACAACCAAGATGCCCGTCACATGAGGAATGGTTGAAAAAGATATGGTATTTTTATACAATGGAGTATTACTCAGCTATAAAGAATGATAAAGCATTTATATTTAAGTGGGTGCCACTTGAAGATGTAAGAGAAATAAATCAGACCCACATGTATAAATATCATATAGTTTCCCTAGTATAAGAACTCAAAAGAAGAAATACAAATAGAAAGGTATGACACAACTGAAAGGAAAGTGAGAACTTGAGGACTGGACAACGAGGAGAGGGTAAGGTGAAAAGCTGGGAAACAGGACAGGGACAAAGCCATACGTTTGTACACACAAGATGGGCAAGGCAAAGATCCTGAAAAACATCAGCAGGTTTTTGAAAGTGGCAGGATTTTCAACCCGACTATCTATATATGCTGATACCTGTGAACCAAGCAATTGCACTGAATATAGCAATGTGTAATAGAAAGGTCACACTTGGAATGCCTGCTATTCTGGTCTGCTAAACATACCAATTATTACCATACTGTCCCACAAGTAAATTTTGGGTTGTTTTTTTTTAGGGGGGGCGTAATAAATGAAAAAAAAAGACAAGGAAAAAAATGTTATAGGACTGTTCTACTACAAGGCTGTATATGGTTAGATTTTCTAAATTTCTGTGTAATAATATGTGCATAGTACTATTTTTTTATTTTTCCCTGACATTCTGTAAGGACTTAAAATTCGATACATCAATACTTGATGGAAAATGTCTGTTCCACATTATGCCTAAGATGTTTGATGTATAGACAGATAGGGTAAACTGAATTACATATGTTGCAGGGTAATAATCAGCTTCTCTTCTGGATGATTAACAACCTAAGTTTGCAGATCAAAAATTGGAGAAATGGAAGGGCTGCAAGGTCAGCCAACATGTTGGCCCTAGTCTTTCAAGGTCAGTGAAGACTCAGAACATAGGAGAACCTGTACTGTAACATGGAACTCAGTTGTGCCCCAAATTTTCTGATCAAGGAGATTATGGAGCAACAGAGGAATGGGATCGATGATGTACAGTGTGCCTAAGGAAAGTCACATGGAGAGAAAACTTTCTCACAGGCTTTCACAGAGAGCAAATTGGTCAAGCAATGACTCATGAACATGGCTGACATTGACAAAGGATCTACAAAGTGAGTTACAGGCTTATAGGACAAACCCTGAGGGGACTTGACTGACCTTATCAGATACAAAAGTTACATTTCTTATTTTGCAGGTCTTGCTTTTCCTCAGTGTTAACCATCCATCAGAAAAGTATAAAAACCAGGTATATAAAGTAAAGCCATAATAATATGCTGAGTAAAATGGCTCTAGTCAACAACTTCTGTGGATAACCCACTATTATTGTGGAGTGCTGGACTGTGCTGGAGTGCTTTGCTGAATTCAAGCACCTGTAATAATTGAATGACAATAGAATACCCATCTCTGACAGGACTAAACAAAAAAAGGGATACAAAGGAAGGACCATACTGTAGTTGTATATACAGAGCAGTTAGGATAAATATGCAGCTACTTTCACGTAATTCTATGAGAAGAAAGATTTGCACTAATAATGTTTGGACAGGATATCCTGTCTGCTTCTTGTACTATGGGTAACCACTAGGAAGATTACAATATAAAAAGTATTAATTATTGAAACTGTCCTATAAATCAGCTTTTAAAAAAGACAAGTATACAGCTACATTCTCTTAATTCAATGAACAGAGGCATCTGCTCTAATAGTGTTTGTAAATATAATATCATGTCTGCACTTTGTACAACAAATAACCACTAAGAAAATAATATGCAATGTATTAATTATTGAATCTGTTCTACTACTTTGATTTGAAACTGTCTCATTGATATTTGTTCTTCAATATATGGAGAGAGAGAGAGAGAGAGAGAGGGTTAGGGCAACATCTTGGGAATTACATTTAAATAAAACCTGAAGTATTAAAAAAAAAACTACATACCTCTTCATTAAGAACTGATTTCAGAACTGTGTTTAAAAATAAAGCTGAGTGGACTCGGGAGAAGGCCCAGTAGAATAAGTGCTTGCTTGGCAAGCACAAGGGCCTGAGTTCAATCCCCAGTTCCACCAAAAAGATGAAAATAAAGCTGAGTGTTTGCCTCACCATACATGAGACCTAGATTTGATACCAGTCCTCCAAAAAAAAAGCCATTTTGATTAGCATGATTAGCAAGTTGATTAGTTCAAGATAGCCATCCCCTAAGGTACACATATCTCTACATTGTACATGACATAATACATTTTTGTCAACTAAAATAATCTTTAAAAGCACAGGAATAGAGGTGCCGTGGAAAGAGCTCAGTAGAGTAAGCACCTGCCTGGCAAGTGCAGAGTCCTGAGTTCAATCACCAGTACCGCAAAAAAAAAAAAAAAAAAAAAAAAAAAAAAAAAAAAAAAAAAAAAAAAAAAAAAAAAAAAAAAAAAAAAAAAAAAAAGCACAGGAATTAGGTATACATACATTTTTATGTGCAGGTGTGTCTGGAAGACACACAGATATAACTCAATGACTGCCTCAGTTGGTCCTGAGGGTTGAATAACAAAACTCTGTAATTCATTTTTATTCTGATGATGATAATACTTTACTGCATGCATATACAACCTTTATGTAACAAAGTTTAAAATGGACCATTTTAGTCAAGTTTATCTGGCTCAGGGTTTGAGATGTCAGTCCATGGCCATGTAGCTCTAAGGTAGGAACATCATGGCAGAAGGATGTGGCGGGGAGAGCTGCTCCCTTCTAGGTGATAGGTGTTTTTCAGGTGACTTGCACAGCAGAGAAACAGGTAGAAGAAAAAGGGGAAAGGGGCTTTATTTGAGGACAGGGAGAGAACTCTGGGAGGTTAAGGAATTCTCTGGACTAGACAAAGGAAGGCTGAGGCTTTTATGGCCTTTTGTCACTGGTAGAGTTTGGAGGGGATGTTTATATATACCTGAGGGAGCTGATTGGAGGTCTTCCCTTGCACTTGCCAGGGAAGCACTTATTCCCGTAAGCCATCTCCCCAGCCCTATTATTTCTTTTTTGTAATAATTTCTTGTACTAAAATAGTGAAAAATATTTTCTAGTTTAAACTCCTTGTTTTCTAGCCTGTTCTTGTCTTTTAAATGAATGGCTACAGAATAATAGACACACGTGTTCCTGTTCTTAGCTGCTACACAGGACTATAACACGGAACCACAGATGAGGTGACTTCAACAACAAATTTATTTTCTCAGTGTTAAAGGTTACAAGCCCAGGATCAAAATACTGAAATGCTGGTATCTCCTAAGGACATATTTCTTAGTTTATAAGGGCGATCCTCTTCCTGTGTCTTCACACAGTTCTCTCTGCTTCTCTGTATCCACATTTCTTCCTCATATAAGCAAACCAGTCTTACCTGAATAGATCCCATGCTTATAATCTTATTTTAAATCACTATCTCTTTATGACTCTGTCTCCCACTATAGTCACGTTCTCAAGTACTAAGGGTTGAAGTTTCAATCCATGAAACCAAACCATAGCATAGGTTCTGGGAGACAAAATTCAGTGCATGAGAACATGGATATGGCAATATTTTAATTGTATGATTTTTTTTTTGAGGGGGTGGACCAGGGATTGAACTCAGGACCTTGTGTTTGCCAAGCAAGTGCTTATTCTACTGAGCTACCTCCCCAGCCCCTTAACTGTGTGATAAATAGAGTCTCATTTACATCACAGTCAAGAATATAAGACAGCTAAGGAACTCAGTAGCTACATAACACAATGAAGGGAAAACTAGGTGATAGCTTGAGAATGCAAATCCAGACAGACCTACCACCATAATAAATACAAGTCCTTTTCAGACATTCTATGAAATGCACTAAACTTCCCAAAACATGAGGGAATAGTTGTTGGAGTTAGCAATAGAAAAGACATCTCCAAACCCTTGCCATTTTTAGAAGGAGCTGATAAAGAGGCTCAACCAGTCTTCAAAACTGTCCTTGGGAACCTCAGTCTACCGTCTCATCTTTCTGATTCTCAGAGCATCTCATAGCATGTGGTATACTCAACAAGAGGCCACCACGTCTACCTTCATGCCCAATCAAATCCCAAGGAGGACATAAGTGCAATGACAAATTGAGCCCACTCCTGTACAGAAAGTACAGGGGACCCTTGTATACTGCACACTGTTATAAACAGGACTTTGAAGTCCTCTCTCAAATGTTACAGCTTCCTAGGAGCCAGAAAAGGCCAACATTGCCCAGAGTGACCAGCATGAAAATTAAAAGAGGGTCCTTGCCCTGAGCAGAGTACACAGCTATAAAATTAAGTCACTCAAAGCTGAGGCAGTCTCCTGGATTGTCACTTACTGTAACTATTCAGGTGGGGAAAATGTGGTCATTTAGTCTCTGTTAGCTTCAACCTTCTTCTTTCAAAAAAATATCTTTCCATCCATGCCTGGTGGTACACATGTAATGCTGGCATTTATAGGGAGTGGAGAGGAGGAAACAGGAGGATCACCAGTTCAAAGTCAGCCCAAGCTATATAGTGAGACTATCTCTAAATACAAGGAAGAGGAAGAGGATAAGGATGAAGACAAAAGAAGAAGAAGGAGGAGGAGGAAGAAGAGGAAGAGGAGGAGGCAGGAGAGGAGGAGGAGATCTTTTCCCAAGACACAAAGTGTGCGGGCTGGCCAAATAGCTCAGCAGATTAAAGCAACTGTAAGCAGGCACAGGGGCCAGAGGTTCAATCCCAAGGCTTGCTGTGCCAGCTCCACCCCCAGGGAGCACTGAGACAGCAATTGAGACTGGGCATGGTGGCGCACCCCTGTAATCCCAGCACTTGGGAGACTGTAAACAGGAGAATCACTGGGTCCAATCTAGTAGTGAGACCCTGAATATGCTGTAGACCCTTCCCTAAAATACAGGGAATAAAAGACACAAAGTGTGATGAGGCATAGGAACAGAGCTGTACACCTGAAAGGCCACAACAGAAACACTGTACTGTATTATACTTTTCTCATTTTAAGAAAATGAAAAATAGATGCTCGGGGAGATGGCTCAGTGGAATAAGTGCTTCCTTGAAAAGTATAAGGGCCTGAGTTCAATCCCCAGTTCCACCAAAAAAAAAGAAAAAGAAGAAAATGAAAAATAGACTCCTGGATACTAACAATGGACTTTCAACTATAGGCTCTGTTGAAAAGAAAATCCAGGAAAAGGATCTATTCTGCCTCA
>PVKA01009863.1:11125-28409 GCA_004027165.1 Ctenomys sociabilis
TTTTTTTTTTTTTTTTTTTTTTTTTTTTTTTTTTTTTTTTTTTTTTTTTTTGTCTTTTTGAGACAGGGTCTCACTATGCAGTTCAGGCTGGCCTTAAGCTCACTTTGTAGCTCAGGCTGGTCTCGAACTCACAACAATCCTCCTGCCTCAGCCTCCCGAGTGCTGGGATTACAGGCATGCACCACCATGCCCGGCTAGCTCATAAACTTCTTGAAAAAAACCACAGGGCCAAAGATGTTAAGTGTCATACATTTTGGGGCACTTAAAATCTAAAATATAATAGACTGTTGGCCAATTTCTGAAGCATATATGCCAAGCTCATTTTTAAACATCAAATAAATAACTAATGACACATGAATCTTAAGTACATGAATCAGTGTTCATTTATATTGGCATATTACAGCAAGCTCTTGTACAAAGCCACATAAACACAGAACTCTTAACTGCAGATGTAATAAACCATAAGCTCAGTCCTATAGGTCTAAGTCCCCCAAAATGAAAACTGATTACCTGTATAGAAGGGCATCTACAAAAATCTGTATTGGGGGAATTGACTAATCCTATTCCTTTCTCACACAGGAGTGGAAAGAACAGAAAACAGGAGACCTCTCCCCTTCAACCTTCAGAGAAGGTACAAAGTGGGCCAACTATCCACAAAGTAACAGGAGTTAACCAAGCTGTAAATTAGTCTAAAATAATCCCTTTGGTTACCAGATATTCCAGTCTTTTGATTGTCAAAGGCACTGGTTCTCAATGTTGGTTGAGAATTTCACTTAAATCAGGAGAAATTTTAAAAATCTTCAATACTCAGTCTCCAAAGAAAAACCAATGAAAGTATTACACATGGGTGGATTTAGAACACTGTCAGGTGATTCTAACAGCAACCAGGGCTAAAAACCACTGGAGCAAAAAATTAACACTTGCTCAGAGCACACAATTCAGTCTGCAGCCCTGCTCTCCTCTCGGGTTACTCTCCTGCAGCTTACGGTGCTGGAGGACACAGAGCAAAGTCTCACTGCCTTGCTGCAGTGTCACTAGAGTCTTCCACATCACAGAAACAGAAGAGTTTGCATCCAGAGAGTAAAATCAACTGTAGGATCATCTAACTGATGACTTGAATGTAAAACATGAACTTTTCCCATAAAACTAGACTTTTTAGCATAAGCAATTTTGATCATGAGTTCAAGATCATTCTGGGCTACATAAGCAAGCTCAAGGACAGCCTGAAATATATAGTAAGAGAGTGTCTCAAAAGAAAACAAGAAAAAACCTACAGAACAAAAATGGAAACAATTCAGGGCATCATGGTGCACACCTGTAATCCCAGTGCTGGGGAGACTGAAACAAGGATCACTATAAGCTATGTAGTGAGGCCCTGTACCAAATACATAAAAAACAAACTGGAAGCAGAGATGAGAAAAGTTTTAGGTAGGTGCCTAACAGAAGTCTGCCTTGAGTTCATCTCCTCATTAAGTGAACAAGCTGGGTATAACAGGCCAAAAGTCTCCCTACTGTTTGAAATGATATTCTATGAGTATATGTCTATTCTTTGCCTGTAGTATGTTTCTTCTGGATAAATTGGACCAGGACAAAATCTTAGCCAAATAATAGTAACATAGCAAAGGACTAAAAGTAGAATTGCAGCATTATCTACCTAGGAGGAAATGCCTCCAACAAACTGAACACAGGGACAAGAAGGCATACCCGAGTGCTTGTGTTGACACCTGACACAATACTGTTAACCTTGATACTGTGCTAAGTGCAAGAAGTTGACAACAGAAGGACAAATGCTACCCGCTTTCCCACGTATGAGGTAGTGGTGTTCAATCACAGAGAAACACAGTGGTGGCTGCCAGAGGTTAGCGGCAGGGAAGAATGGAGAGTAGTGTAACAGGCACAGAACTCCAGTTTTGGCAAGATAAAGAAATTTTATTTTATGTTTTTGTGAAGGAATGTTATAGATGGATGATGGTGACAGCTGCAGAGGTGTGAGTGCATTTAATGTGACTGACCCATACCCTCAAAAAAAAAAATTTTTTTTTTCTGGAACTGGGGATTGAACTCAGGCCCTTGCACTTGCTAGGCAAGCACCTATTATACTGAGCCATCTCCCCGGCCCCTAAAATACTTTAAAATATATATCATAATGATTACATCATCCTTAAAAATAAACAACTTTTGTAAAACACCTGGTGTAACAAGCTGTCCAGAAGCTAAAAGCCCAAGTCCTTGTGCTACTCCAGTCATCTAACAACTTCCAAACCTTCTTCCAGGCCACCCACTAAGCAGCTCAACACCAAAGCATCCAAGGTGAGCTGCAATCAATCTAGACAGCATTCAGAAAGTAAATACCTAAGCTAAAAGGTAAACAAGGAAATTCCTAAGAGTGGATAGTCAATGCAGAAACCAATCAATTCTGAAAGATCTATAAAAATAAAATAGAAATAGGTAAGATATAATTATATAACCACTTAACAAGCATTGGAAAAACAAAAACTTGATTGCTAACACTCAAAGTGATAGAATTTAAAACATATACATATATTATATAAATACCCAACCAAAGCTTAACCTAGTGCAAATGCCAACTGGCCAAAGTTAAAGCCTCCTTTGACAGCTAAGGTCATCAAGCTACAAAGCCTTTTTTCCTTCACATACATAGAAGGCCTTCTGTTTTGAGACCACTAACTATTAATATCTACTATCATGACACAATTAATAATATATAATTTAACAAGGTATTTACACAATCTTTCTTACCCTAGATACTTTCTAATTTCTAGTGCAATGGGGAAGGGGAGACCCTCATGAAATATGCTGTGATTTTTAAAAAATTTTACAAAGGGCCCAAAACCTCATAGTCAAATAATAAGAAAATAACAAAAATTATGCTGTGTATCATTAACTTCAAAGTAATTACTCAGAGTACAAGACATAAACCAAAAAAGATTTATACAGAAAAGAGATAATGACACAAATCTTTCTTTCCAAATAATTCAGTAACAATCAATGAAACTGAAACAGTAATTAAAAAAACCAAACCAAAACAAACCACCAACTAAGAAAATCTCAGGGCTGATATATTCATAGCCAAATTCTACGAGAACTTCAGGGAAGATCTAACACCAGTACTCCTCAAACTTTTTAATGCAATGGAGAGGGAGAGAGTGCTTCCAAAATCTGTCTCAGAAGCTAATGATATTCTGATCCCAAAAGTAGACAAGGATCCAACAAAAAAAGAGAACTATAAGCCAATTTCTCTAATGAATATAGGTATACAAATCCGTAAGAAGATTGGCAACAGAATGAGATAAATCCTCACAAAGACTAGACATCATGACCACGTAAGCTTAATCTCAGGGATGCAAGGTTGGTTCAACACATGCAAATCAATAAATGTAACTTATCACACAGTAAAAGAACAAAAATCACATGGTCATCTCAACAGATGCAGAAAAGGCTTCTAACAAAATCCAACATCCATTCATGATAAAAACCCTAAAGAAACAGGTATTGCAGTTTATCTCAACATGGTAAAAGCCAGTGAGGACTAACCTACTGCCAACATCATAATATATGGGGAGAAGCTGAAAGCCTTCCCTCTAAAACCAGAGCAAGACAAGGATGGCCATTATCATTACTCCTGTTCAATACAGTCCTCAAAATATTAGCCAGGGAATCAGGCAAGAGAAAGAAATGAGAGAAACATACAGAAAGGGACAAAGTGAAAATATCACCTGCAGATGACATGATCCTTTACCAAAAACCTATCCTAAATTCTCCTAGAATTAAGCAGTGCAACAGCATACAAAATAAACACCCTGTGTGATTTTTTGGTGCCTTATTTTTTCCAGTAGACCTAGAAAAATGTTTTTTCCGGTAGGCCTGTCTAATATGACAGCCATAAGCCAATGCACGTATGTACAAATTAAATATTCATGGGGTGTTTCACAATAGTTCAATAATTAAATATTCACCACAACTGTGGCTAGTAGCATTGCCAGACAGTGTAAATACGAAACATGACTATCAATGCAGTACATTCTATTTTGTTTTCTTTTTTTTTCATTTATTTTTTATTTTATTGAACTACAAATGTCAATCAGATAGTTTCAAGACAGATTCGATAAATTAATACATTGCAAACTGTTTTCATAATGTTTTGGTATCATACAAGGTACATACATGATATATTTACAGATATTATTTTAGCAGATGTCTCTTATCAGTAAATTAAGAGTGTAGCTGCTTACTTATTTTTTATACCTGAATTATATCAAAAATTCAATAATTATTTTCCTATTGGATGACCGTAGTACTAGAAGCCAACATAATATCCTGTCCAACCACCATTAGTGCAGATCTTGCCTCTCATAGGATTATGTAGAAGCACTGTACATTCTATTTGACAATGGAAGTCCCATGAGAATAGGAACCTTCCATATGGCAGCTCAGTACTCCCCACAGATGTGGGATAAAAGAGTAACAGTCAATGTTGCACATGAAGAGAACTGAATAAGGGCTGGGGACATGGCTTAGTAGAATAAGTGTTTCCCTGGCAAGCACAAGGGCCTGAGTTCAAAAAAAAACCAGAGAGAACTGAACAAGCCAGGTTATAGGCCCGCAGCATGTTTATACAGGGCATACTGTGAATGAAGCACGTATGTGAAGAAAGTGCACAAGGGCTGCAGGCCCTCAAAGGCAATCAGAATAGAAAGTTAAAATTACCCAAAGTAGCAAAAATAAATACATAAATAAAAGGACAGACTTTCCTACACAAGGAAGTCCATGGGAGAGCAACATGTACCCTACCAACCAGGAAACTGTTAGAAATGCTGAGTCTGAGTATCTTCCTCAACAACACTGAACTAGAATCTGTAGTCAGTAGGCAATTCTAATGCACATTAATGTACAAGAAATACCAGTCTCAGTCTCTACCATACTAGATTACGAAAGTATCCTCACCAAATTTCTAAAAGCACTACATATAGCTGTATGCAAATCTATAATAATCTCAATAAAATTTTCAGTTAAGAAAAGGAGGGCTGAGGGTGTAGCTCTGTGGTAGAGGCTTTGACTAGTATGCTTCAGGCTCTGAGTTTCATTCCTAGTTCCCACCCCTCAAAAGATAAAAGAAGTACTTAAGTAAGCTTTGAATCTTATCTTTTCAGGACACCTTCACCCTCTATCCTTATAGTACAGAAAAGTACCAAGCATACATATCTATGGTTTCACAAACAATACACACATTACTACGAAAAGTACCACTTAAAAACAGATACAGGGAACCCCAAAAGAGCACAGAGCAGTGATAATATTTAAGGATTAAGTGATACTGCTATGGTATAGAACCATAGCATTCAATGAATCTAACAGGCAAAATCATTTTCGGTGTAAACTGGGTCACGCATTTTTTTGAAGTACGTTACAATGTCCTTGAACTCTAAGCTGCATCACTGACTCCTGTTATTTTACTTTCAAACAGGCTATAATTCAAAAATGAAATAAATAACCTAATAACTATACTGTCAATACATTTTACATTAAAATTTGTTATTTCTGATGTAGTTCCTAGTTGGAAGAATTTTTATCCCCTTTACTCCTTACTTACAAAACTACATTTGATGAAAAATTTAAGAGTTCTTACAATTATGCATTATTCTATTTATGTTTCTATTTAGTGCTCAAATGTGTACTATAATCTTTTACCTAGGGCTATTATAAAAACTGATTTTCAAAGAATTTTTTTATTTTAAGAGTCATTGAGCAAAGTCCTGAAAATAGTATTTTTCAATTACTTTCTTTTCTTCCTATTAAGCTGCATCTGAAGATCTGAAAAGTACAATGGTAAAAGACAAAAAAATCCAATGATGAGGGACAGGCCTAATTCTGAGTGTCTGCCAAACATACAGAAAGGTTCTTTCGAATGGTTTTGCTCCCCTGGACTGCAGTGAACATTCCAAGCCCTCACTAGTGCTCACTGGGCTGTACCTATAGCCACTTTTTACGGCTGTTTTCCCAAAGCTCATAGTTTTCAGCCTCTCTGAGAACTGGGTGCCCTAGAACAGACAGTGGACCCATCTTGGTCTAGTCTCTGCCCTGAGGTCTGGGCAGAATGAATGTATGATTTGCTTTAAGTCAAAGATGGCAAATGATGCCATTCTCATAACTACTTCTGTGATATAGGACTCTGGATCAGCAGGATTTTTGTCTAGGGTAAGAGATTTTTCTGTTGCCTTTCGCCAGACTGCCATGTTGTAAAACAATTTATGAGAGGTTTACATGTTAAGAAACTCTGGGAGGTAGCAAGCCACCACTCTGGGAGAGTGGTGACCAGCAGTCAACAGGGAACACAGACCTCAACCAGCCCAACAGCAAGGATGTAAGTCCTGCTAACAAGTATGTGTCTCTGGTAGAAACCACTAAGCACCAGGAAAGAGTGCAGACCTGCATGTGAGATCCAGCGAGAGGACCCAGTTATATCATGCCTGTATTCCTAGCCCACAGAAATGTGAAATAATCAATATAAGCTGTTTTAGGGTGAGGGAGATAGCTCAGTGGTTTAAGTGCTTGCCTGGCAAGCACAAGGTCCAGAGTTTGATCCTTGGTACCAAATATATATATATATATATATATATATATATATATTTAGTTTTAAGCTACTATAATTGTGGCCATTTGTTATTCAAAAAAGGAAATCACAAGCATTGGTTATCGTATACCAACAGACATTTGCTTAGGAATGGTCATTCAGATGTCTGCTAATTATTGGAATCATCCTACCTTTCCTTCCAATATGGAAATACATTTTCAAACCATAATAATGTCTGCGCTCTTAGAGGCACTCATATTTTGGATCACAGAATCTCAGTGAATTTTCCAATGTGAATTTCCAGATTTTGTGCCATATTTTTCTTACTATGCTTCTCTTCCTCAATTGCATCTTCTTCTACCCTTTAAAAGTAGATGCTTATAGTAGAATTACTGTTACAACAAGCCTCCCAAAGGCCAAACTACTACTACTGCTTGAAGCTCAACAACTGGAGGAAAAGCAGTAAATTGAGCAGAAGTATTTTCTAAGCTTGAGCTAAGTATAGTTTAAAAAAAAAATGGCTTTTCACTGTCCATGTCTCTGCTAGCCCTCTCCAGCGTATTAACATGAACTAGCGCCAAGGCAGGCATATAACGTAAGTAGGCACTATATTTCATATCAGACACACCAAATAAGTTTTTGAAAGCATAGAAATTAGTCAAGAGAAAACAAGAAAAAGAGCAAACAAAGACACTATAATCAGAGAAATTTGATATCGCTGAGCATAAAACATGGAAAAAAGTAAGCAAATCTGTCATCAAGTCTAGTGATTTATCAGAGAACGGCACACTAGTTTTGCCAGACTCATGTGAAGCGTGCCCTTTCCTATCCCTGATGTGAAGGCCACCCAGGCATTTTCTCATCATTAGTTTGGCCTCCTAGATATTTCAAACTCAAGGAGAAGCCTGGTGGGTGACACACATATGCCAGTCGCAAGCATTTATTCCACTGAGCCATCTCGGCCTCTTGGTTTTTCTTTGGAGAGCTTCTTTACAACTTGTTTGATTTGGTGCTTATTGGCTTTGACATCCACAGTGAACACAGTGTGTTGTTGTCCTCGATCTTTTCCATGGTTGACTCTGTGGTCAGGGGAACTTGACGACGGCATAGTGGTCAAGCTTGTTTGTCCTGGGGGTGCTCTTTTGAGGGTATTTGGGCTGCCTCCAGAACTACAATGTTTTGGGATGGTGGAAGATGGTGACCTTTGTATCTTCTTCTTTTTGTGGCTGTGAATGCCTTTCAGCATGGCCTTCTTGTCCTTCAAAACTTTTACTTTGGCTTCAGCTTTGGGAGAGACAGGAACTTCCTTCTTTGCCTTCAGCTCCACCTACTCAGTCTTGTGCCGAACACTAGTCTTATAACAAATGCTACTGTGCAAGACCAACTGATATTTCAAAACTTCTAGCATTTGTAACACATGGGCCAATAAAGCATGCAGAAAATCTGCTAATGCTCTGCTCCAAATGGACTCCTTAGAAATGGTAGTTATTAGCCGGGCATGGTGGCGCATGCTTGTAATCCCAGCACTCGGGAGGCTGAGGCAGGAGGATTGTTGTGAGTTCGAGACCAGCCTGAGCTACAAAATGAGCTTAAGGCCAGCCTGAACTGCATAGTGAGACCCTGTCTCAAAAAGACCAAAAAAAAAAAAGAAAGAAATGGTAGTTATTAAGTAATCCATCTTCTCCAGTGCTAGTCCATTTTCACCTAATCTCTGGCAAAGTGTTCCATAAGAAAATCACCAATACCAAGTAGAGAATACTCAAACATCATTGCACTTGAGTAAAACTAGTTGGACTCGTCAGATATGGGCTCTATTAAAATATTTCTAGCTGTATGCATGGCAGAAGGCCTCTCTATAACGTGCATATTAACAACTTCAAAATCCATCTCATTTTGTTTTTCTGCATCTTCTCCTTCAAGATCCTCTTCAAAGTCATTTAGCAAAGCTTTCTGGTCCTCACCCTTTCTGTTTTCTTTCTGCTTATGAGTTAGAGGCGAGGTGGCTAATTTATACATCACAGGAAATAATACAGCAGTGAATATTGCTGACCCCAAACTTGTGTACAGAACTACTGGCAATTTTGGATATTGTCCTTGGAGAATTCCAATTACTGCAGGAATAGCCATTTCTCCCAGAGAAGAACCAATTACAAAAAAAGCTGCGGATTTCCCACTTATGGTTGTGTACTGCTCAAGCCAAGAAACACCACTGGGAAAGGTGGCAGCCATTGAGGCCCCATACACGGAACTCGCTATCCAGAGACAAAGCGGGCTCTTGTCAAAAAGCACCAGGAATAAAGATGAGAGCAGGCTGCCTATGTTGCTCAGCACAATCATGGTTCCAGGCTGCAAAAACGTAGCACAAAAGATTGCCAGGCCCCTGCAGGCTGCAAAGGTCCCCCAGAAGATGGAGTTCAGCCCAGCTGCTTCGCTTTCCTCCATGCCGACGTGGGTGATTGCAAATGAGAAAACGTAAGAGCCATAGGTGATCTCAGCTCCAACGTAAAAAAAGAAGAACACAAAAAGGAGGCAGAGCAGGGCCTTGTGATGCTTTGCTCGAGCTCCCTGAACAGATGCTGTTGACTTTTTGTGCCTTGAACTTTTCCTGAAAAACAGAGCGAACAGGAAGACAGAAACTACAAAAGTGTAAGTACCAATTGAAGCATAAGCCCACAGTAAGTTCAAGTCATCAGGTGCCGCAAACAGAAGGTGTGGGTTGGCTTCAAATGATTGGTTGAGGCCTCGAAGGTGAAGGTCGGGCTCTGTGTGGTTGTCAGCTGACACTGTCATTATCATTCCCAGGGCCACTTTTGCTAGAATAGGAGTCAAAAATGCACCCAAGGCAAAACTGAAGTGTAAGGCCTGCATGTGTGGGGCTCCTTGGTCTCCCCATAGAGTCAAGATAAGGACGTTGGCACCTACCAATGAAAGATAGGGAAACTAAGTTAGAACAGTAAGAGTACAAAGCAAAACAAAACAAGAAAGTTTTTATTGTCAGAGAGAAGATAAGTCTGCATTATCCAGCAACATTTCAGTAATATTCTCAGTCATGAAGCATTATATGAGTCAATACTGTATATAAGGAACTTTAATCTACTGTCAATCCAATGTCAGCAGAAAACTATACATTATAATATCTTATACACATACATAGAATGCTACAAGCTGGTAAACTATACTATTGGAGGCAGGCACATTAGCAAAGGCTTTTCATAAACCAGTGCTAACACAGAACTGGGAAACAATATTCACAGAGAAATTTATTTGCAAGTATTTTAAAAATACATATTTACGAGGTAATATCTTATTAGGGTCAAATTTCCAAAGCTATGTGTTCTTGTGGAAACTTGAATATTATTTTAAATATGCATAAAGCAGATACAAATATATAATCAGGAACCTGAATATTCTGCTGTGCCTGTTATAGACCAGGAGAACACCTTAGAGGAACTGCTTTTACACTTTCTGAACAAGGTCAAAGGCCAGAGCATCTGGTCACTGGCTTTTCTGTAATCAGATTATTGTCTGATAAACATATATTTCTACCCTGTAAATTTATCATCAAAGATAGACTAAGTACAAAAAATTTCTATAGTCTATCAAATAACATTAAAGCAAGGAAGGCAGGCCCATGAAGCTAGACTTAGCAGTAAGATATTACTCAATGATGTCTTTAGCTGGTTTTTTAAGACATGATAACACAAGGAGAAGCTCTACTAGAACAAGGCAGAACATCTGAAAAAAGAACAGAAAAGAGAAACGAGGATAACAGGAAATACCATAGTTTTCTCTTACTTCAAAATACAGAGAATATTTGCATAATTAATATATGTGAACATAATTTTTAAAAACTAGAGGACATTAAATTATATAGTGGCTTCTGTACTTTTATGGGAAAATACTGGTTTAAAATTTATACCCTTAAATCATCATTTATACCCTTAAATAATCCTTATAAGAAGGATTATTCATCTAAGAAAAGTGTCCTTCCTTAATTCAGTAAATCAATACTCTCCCATGTAATAAAATTCTTTTTTTTTTAGGGTCGGGGCTACAAGGGTGTTCAAGGTCTCACTACTAGACTGGACTCCTAGTGATACACCTGTTTACAGCCTCCCAAGAGCTGGGATTACAAGTGCATGCCATAACACCCAGTCTCAATTGCAGTCTCAGCCTGTCCTGGGGGCAGGGTGGGCACGGCAGGCCCAGGAATCAAACTCCCAGCCTGTGTCTTTAATCTGCTCAGCTGTTTGGCCAGCCTGCAATAACATTCTTTAAGTTCACTTCATAGTTAGTGGCTTAAAAACTGGTACATTAGGTGTAGCTACTAAAGGTTATTTCTGATAGATTCAGTAAATCTGCATAATTATAAGAGCAAGTGACTACTTTCTTGTACAAAGATGCACTCCTAGAGATTAACACTGAAGATTCACTAACCTGTATCCAGAATACCAATTGCAATGCCGAAGATGAACATCATGAGAATCAGTAGGACTGGGGTTTTGCAAAAGGGAATAAGATGAAGACCAACTGTGGTACCCAAAAGTGACACTCCTAAGAGGAAAAGGTGAAACACCAGCTATAAAAATTGTATTAAAAATTGAGTTACGTGACAAAAGTCAATATCATAAAATTTCTCAAAATGCAAAATAAGCTACAGGTGCTACAAGTGGTTACTTAATCAAAATCTGGTAGAATCTCTATCTAATATAAAATACACATCACTAAGACAAACACATACATATTTTGACTGCTAAGAATACATAAATTATAGCACATGGAAAAGTATTACAGTGACAAGAAAAAGCAAAATGGATTGATGTAGAATTTTCCCATTTTTTAGATATAATTATGTGTAAAGGAAAACAGAAAGCGTAATCAGTATAGTAGTTTGTAATAAAGCTAAATAAATCTCTTTGGGCACTAGGGAAGGAAACATAAGAAGTACATCCTTTTGATCTATTTTTGCAAGAGAAATTATTTATGCATCAGCAGTAAATTATTTCCTTTGCTCACAAAATAAGTTACTTTGAACATAGCAACTCACTCAAACAGAATTTGCTTAAATCTTTGCTATGTTCCCAATGTAAGGTAGTGGGGTCAACATTGCAGGAGGCAGTAAGGAGAAAAATGTAGCTCTTGTCAGTTCATTCACATTTCCTGCCCTTTGCTTTCAGGCCAGAGGCTGTAGACTCTAGTAAGGTACCAGAAGCTCATTCCGATTTCTGTGGCCTGAAAAGATCTGCCTACACCCAGAGCTTTATGGACCTCTAGTCAGTGAGCCTCGAGTGGTGCCTGAATATACAAAGGTCTGGAAGGCTAACGCACACCTAACTGTCCAGGTGATAGCAAGGAAAATCAGCTTCCATGGAGATCACAGAACAATATCCATTCAGCTGTCAACCATTGTATGGTTCAGATTTTGCATATTCAAAGCCAATGTTAAAAGAAACATATCAACAGTCACAAACAGGCAGAAATCAATGTTTCCTTACCCAATACTATGAAATGATCCATACAGTCAAGAAGAACACCACCAATCATTGAGCCACACAAATATCCAGATGCCCGGCCCACAAAAATTAAAGAAAGACTGCTGATATTTCGGTTTACATTTGTTGCCAAATCTTGAAATGTGGGTCCCAGTATAGCAATACTCATACCCTAAAAATTAAAAAGACAAAACCTTTTTTACTCACAACCATTAAAATGATGTCTACATGGTAACTGGACTCTGCTATTAAAAATTTAAAAAGATTAGGATGGATTACAGTGTAATGTAGGGCCTTACTTTAAGTTCACAGTTTAGAAAAGCCTGCTATTAATACTATACTGGGCATGGTGGCGCAGGCCTGTAATCCCAGCACTCGTGAGGCTGAGGCAGGAGGATTGTTGTGAGTTTGAGACCAGCCTGAGCTACAAAATGAGCTTAAGGCTAGCCTGAACTGCATAGTGAGACCTTGTCTCAAAAAGACAAAAAACAAACAAACAAAAAACTATACCAGAACTATAGCCTGTCAGTTTGTCAGTGTTTTTCTTCAGCCACAATTCTCAAGTTATTAAAAAAAAAAACAACTAATTTTTCTGCCATTTGTTCCAATTCTGATTAATTCTGGAACAGTACTTAAAAGAGTATTCTACATTAGTAAAAAGGTAATAAAATTACTTTCATTATACTTGGCTCTATTTTGAAATACACTGCATGCACGAATAATAAAGAGGAATTTAGATGCTAAATTTTTAAATGATCAAGATAGTTTCCCACTTTGCATGCTGAAACAGCAATATTTCTGTTTCACATGAGGTCCTTCCTGTAAACTACATATTGAAAATGTTTAGGGCACAAAACACTTTGAAAGTTTCTAAATCTACTTTTTCAAAGAAAAACTAGTCAGCAAGAATAGTCATCAAAGCCTCCTTTAAAAATAAATATTCCATATCCATGCACAGAATATTAACCAAAAAATTTACCTACAATGATGTGTTAGAACTAGGAGTTAGATAATTTTCAGACATTCTTAGAACTCTTTTTTTTTTTTTTTTATCTTAATTCATTTACATTTCAAGAAAAACTGATTCTGATTGCATTGTTCCTCTCCAAAGACACAGTGCACCCTCTGTCCTGGCACAGAAAGGTGTAGGCCCAAAGAAGCCTGAATACTGCCCCCCCCCCCAAAAAAAAATACTGTCACTCCTTCAAAGGCCTCAGAGACTTGGCACGCAGGCAGGCTCACCAAGCCTCTGCAGTGATAGGTGCTGCTCCTCTTTCCCATGAAGAGCCTAAGAAACAACTGTGGCTCGGACTGAATGCTGACTGACCAGAATGACTTCAAAGGACTGACTCTCCCAAGTCTGCAGAAGCGGAAATCACCGAGATTAACACAAAGAGCTTGGGACGAAAAGCATTTAAGATTCTCAAGTCTGGATTTATTTTTAAACAGAACTATGCAGAATAAGAGGTGTTTCTGGTTATAACACTTCACCACCAGCACTGAGAGTCAGAAAAGTGAACTCCCCCTCCGAGCCTATTTCCCTACTTGCAAAACCAGGCAAATGGTTGAATTTGGCCAAGCAGTCCACAAAGAAGAAATTCGAGCAGCAGCTTTCAGGGCACCAATTTGGCGCTCGAATTGGGTGGTCAGGGAAGCGCTCAAATCCTGGGCAATCCACTGGAGCTCCAGGGCACCCAGATAGAAGCTCTCTCGCTGCACTTGGAAAGCGCCTCCTGGAGAGCAGTTTCACACCTGATGGTCCCCCTCCGCGAGTAGACCTGTGCCCGATTTCCAGAAGATGTCACTGAGACCCGGGCCGATTACTTAAGCCCCAGGATCGCTCCCTGTGCAGGGGCGCAGGAGCGACTCAGCCAGGAAGGTCACGTCCGCGGGCGCCGCCCGCTGCTTACCAGCCCCAGGAAGGCGGCGTACACGACCCCGGTGGTGAACCAGCGCAGCGCGCTCGCAGCCCGGGCGCTCTGCCGGGGATCCGCCGCTGCCTGGGGCTCTTTCTCCGCCCGGGCGGCAGCTGGGAGGAGCCGCTGCGCTGCAGCAGCCCCGCAGAAGTCCAGTTCCAGCTCCAGCTTGGCTGCTCCAAGGTGCTCTTGCTGCCGGACTTTTTACAGCCAGGCTGCAAGTTTTCAGGGCACTCCAGTCACCAGAGGCTCCACCGCCCAGGACACAGCCCCAGCTGCCGGACACTTATGGTCAAGTGTCGTGCACACCGAACAGGTACCGTGCAGACCACACAGCATTTGCGCTTTTCACGTGGCGGAAGTGAGGCCTCCTGCCGACTTGTCAGGGCTCCAAACAGGAAGTTCACCGGTTGCTAGGAGACAAGCAGAAGCTCAAGCTAATCTTATTTAGTTAGGCTAGTAACTGGAAGAGCTGGAGCTGCAGCTTTGTACCAGACGAATTAAGGAATAAAGGATGGTCAGACCTTTATGCCGAAATGCAGGCCAAGAATTGCAGGTTGGAACCTCGTGCAAGCAGAGGGAGCCGGAAGATGGTGCATTTAGAAAATTCCCCAATTTGCTGTCTTTACTACTCTGTTACCCTGATGTCTTCATCCTACACTCCATAAGTATTTGTTCACCTCACTGATAAGATTTAACTCGTAACATCTCAGGCCACACCTAAATTCTACCTTTGTTACTTTTATAGGTAGAAAGATTGAAATTTGGCAAATAAAGAGCAACTTGTCCAAGGGTGGTTGGTGAATTAGTGAATTTACATGGACAGTGTAACAGTAGCTCAAGAAACAAATCTGGGTACAGTGCTACACTGTGAACCACAAGTGCACCCTTAAGCTTGCACCAGCTGAGAAGACAATGTCCTTCATCTGACATCAGCTTTGTTTCATTTGCCCTTTCACAAAGCTGACCACAGACAAAACGTGATATGAGTTTTTCTTTTTTTTTTTTTTTAATCATCTGAAATGTTCTTTTTCCCTTTCCCTTCTGTCTCTCCCCCACCCCTTAAGACTCTTGGACTTGAAGGTCATAGCACTTTATGATCTTTTAAGGTCATCTCGGCAGTCCCGTACTCCATTTGGTTATTAAGTGTTCAGTTTATCTGAAAACTGTGTCATCAGTCTGCTTCCCGCTCTCCATTCCTATGAGCTTCCCGCTTGTCCTCCCTACTGCTTGCTTGGACTGCCACACAAATTTTCTACTTTACTTCCAAAGTCTTGATTTTGGAACATTTCAGAGGGGCCTGGTGATGCTTGAGAACAAGTCCTGAGCAATTAGAGTTAGCATTCAGGAAGGATGTGGTACTTTAAAGTTTTTAAATGTTAGTTGAAGTTCTATAAGTAAACTGATTTTCCCCCTTGTTCATAACAAAGGGGTAGGAGAAATGTGAAAGGAAGAATTCTACCTGTAAGAGTAATAGAATGTTATGTGGAGAAGGTGACTTTTCACTTAGTCTTTGAAGAATAAGTGGAATTTGCCATAGGAACATTTCCGATTAAGAGAAACTGTAAGCGCAAATGTGCAGAGAAATCTGAGGGCATGGAGTGTTTGTAGGACTCTGCAGGAAACTAAACACACAAAAGAGACACAGTTCCTAACTTCACAGTATGTACATCGGTAAAAGTGACTAGTATTTTAAACAAATTGGTACACATATTATATACATTAGTATGTATGCCAGTATAATGAGGAAGCCTATAAAGGCTTGATTTTTAAAAATTCTTTTTTCCTAGTACTGTATTGAGAATTGAAGCCAGAGCCTCATGATGCTAGGCAAGTGCTGGGCCACAGAGCAGTATCTCCAGTCCTTTTTTTTTTTTTTTTTTTTTTTTTTGTACAACAGGGGATTGAACTCAGGCCCTTGAGCTTGCCAGGGAAGCGCTTATTCCACTGAGCCATCTCCCCAGCCCCTCTCCAGTCCTTTTTGTTATTTTATTTTGAGATGGATTCTTTCTGTGTTGTCCAACATGGTCTTATACTTGCAATTCTCCTGCCTCTGCCTTACAAGTATACGCCACTATTCCTGCCTAAGTTTTGGGTGTTCGGGAAGGTATTTTTCAAAATTCTTTGGTGTGGTTGAAGTAAAAGGTATGTTAAAGAGAATATAAGCTGATGTAGGAATTAATTAAGTCAACACTGTGAAGACTTTGAACATGAAAAGCTCACTTCTATTGGAAACTCAGTTCTTTTTTATTTATTTTTTTTATTTTGGCCAAACTGGGGATTGAACTCAGGGCCTTTCGCTCACCAGGAAAGTGCCTATTCTACTAAGCCATCTCCTGGGCCCCTGGAAACTTACTTCTGTTGGCATATTGAAGTCTAATTCAAGAAAAACTTTCTAGGAACATAAAGCTTCATAGTAGTTCACTTTTATTATCTAAAAGAGCTCATCTTCTCCTTAAACTTGTCCCTATTTCTTCAATCTTCAAGCTATGACAGCCACCCACTTGGTCACCTCTGAGGAATGTAAGATCCTCTTTGATGCTCTGTCCCCTCAATTTCTCAATTCATCATCAAATTCAGTCCATTTTTCTGATATCATTTCTTCTCTATGAAAAACCTAATATATTAAAAAAATTAGGGTTAAGATCTAATTGTGTTTTATGAGGGATTCTAGGATTTGCATATCTCATCTTGGGAGATAGGTTGCATGTTTAGATAAACTGAGCAAAATCAGTTGGCTGTATATGCAGCAAAAAGCTGCAAACTAAGAAAACAGGATCAAGGGAAGATTGGACTTTTAAAAGCTACTTTTCTCAGAGGATTAAAAGAGATACTTCCCTGGAATCCTAGTCAGGTGAACTGGGCTCCTTCTGCTTGGCTGATGCTTTCTGACTGGTTGTTGCCATCTAGGCTGAAATAATGAGTCAGAGATCTTGTCTGATTTGTTCCCCAAAATATCCCAACTAGATTATTATGCCTAGCATGTGAATGTCATTCAAATTACTAATGTATAAATGACTACAAAGAGGATAAAACATTTTTTCTGGTCTAGAAACTAGGATTGTCACAGGAGCTCATTGTTACTGTAGACAACTGAAACCTGAAGCCAGATTACTGCACATCAATACTCACCTTTGTCAAGCAGTCAGATTATGTATGGCAAACATCAACTATAATTGTGGAATCGCAGAATTTAAATGTGAATTCTTATGCTACTTTCATTGACTGTAACACTAAGATTAAAAAGCCTTTATCTTCCTATATAAAAACAGAACTGGCCGGGT
>PVKA01009863.1:28509-66820 GCA_004027165.1 Ctenomys sociabilis
AAAAAAAAAAAAAAAAAAAAAAAAAAAAAAAAAAAAAAAAAAAAAAAAAAAAAAAAAAAAAAAAAAAAAAAAAAAAAAAAAAAAAAACCAGAACTGATATCATTTGTCTCATGAGACACTTAAAAATTCAAGAATTTGGAAAAAGGCCTATGGATCATGTTAGCAATATTTGCAGAAAAAAAAATCACTATTGTAATGCAATTGGTTTTGTTCACATGTATTTCTATGGATCTTCCTCCTACCTCAGCTGTGCAGTTCCTCAATTCAGGCCCAGGGATGGCTGGAATTTGATAGATAAGTTGGATTCTTGGATGCTTTGAGTACATTGACCACGAGTACATTGAATATGAAGAGAAGTACAAAGATACCTAAAGCATTACATCCAAATAAAAGTGGTGAGTCTTTTCTGAAAATATGGGATGTGCAACTACAAAAACACCATTCTCCGAGCTGCTATCCTTTCCACAGGGGATTGACAGAGGCGGTCAGCCAGTTCTCAAGTCTATCCTTATAAAACTTAGTTTATTGTCCTGTCCTCCTGGGCCATTGGACCATCAAGGACTAGTATAATCAGAGTGTGGACATTCAGTCCATCCTCATGCCCAACAAAGTCCATGAAGGTGTAGTATGAGTACATATTACTTTCTCAGCAAAAGCACTGGGGACCTTATACATCCCACAATCTGTTGTGCTCTTGAGTTCAGAGTCCTCTGCTTTCCAGTGCCATGGCTTTCTGGAGGAGGCAAAAAGCTCAGACTTTGCCCACAGTCTGTGGAGTGAGGTAAAAGTGAAGGAAGGTCCTCCCCTGAGCAGAATGCACAGTTGTAAACTGTGGTCACTCAAAGAAAAGATGGTAGCAATCAAAGATACCTTGGGTGTCGTAACTGTTTAAAATGAGAAAAAGAAAGTGTGGTCATTTAGTTTGTGTCATTTAGTTTTTTTCAGGTTCCTTCTTTAAAAAATACTTTTTCTCAAGGCTTCTAAAGTGTAATGAGCAATGAAAAGATAGCTGTATCCCCAGGGCAAAAGCACAGGATCACATTATTGCTCTAGTTTTAGGCAAGTAAGGATTGGGTCAGTAGTCATTGACAAAAGGCGGTCTTTCTTTTGGGCAGGATACCAAAATATATCATTGATTATTCTTTGCTTGACCACACAGCAGAGATGATAATAGAAAAGAAGATTCCTCTTCCTCTCAGTTTCCACTTCAGAGAAAATACACAGTGGCAGTCATCCACAGAGCAGCACGACTCAAGCAATCTGTGCGGTAGCGTACGAAATCCCTTTGACCAACTGCGATTCTGGGTTTTTGTGTTGTCAAAGAAAGTGGTTACTTCTTGGATGTTCATCAAACTTGCCAAGGGAACTTTTAAAGATCGTTACTCGGGCTCCACTGCAGATGAATAAATTGGCTTTTATGTAAAAGTTCTAGCCATGGGCAGTTCTGAAAATTCCCAGAAATCAACAATAGCCGAAGTTAAAAGCTGCTAGAGAAAGAATGTTGTCACCTGGAGTAGGAAACAAGGGTATGAAACAGTCAGCCCTTTCTATGCTTGATCTTAACCAAAAGGCCGGGAAGCAATTCAGTCATCCTTTTCTCTTGGGTCACTTTTCCTCCAGCAATTTAGGAATATAGAGGTACTGAAACAGAATGTCACTCTGTGCTGTTGTAGTATTTCAAAGCATGTCCAATGTCACAGTCAGGAACCAGTTTACATCCAGAGATAAAAATTGCATAATTATCTGGCTGATTTTGATCCAAAAAACTACAAAATTTTGATTATTTCCCATAAATCTAGGGGGCCTGCCAGTTAGCTCAGTTGTTTAAGCACCTGTTCATGCAAACACAGTCAGGTGCAAGGGACCACAGTTCAATCCCCAGCTCCACATGCCTTACTAGACCAGCCCTTATGGCAGCCTGACACTGCCAAAAAAAAAAATCCTTCCCATAAATCTAGAGTCCATAACAACTGAACTTAGCCACTGCTTTTGCTGTAGTACATCAAAAGACCTTCTGTGACCTTTGTAAACATAATAATTATGCCAGGAGCTTTCTGTCTTTCCACCATGAACAGGCTAATGCAAACTCAGAAATTATCACAGTTCTAACATATTTTCTTGAAATATTGTGTTTTCTTTTGGCAAGACAATCCTTTCCTTTGTGTCCTTGTATGTAGAGTATTCTTTTTAAAAATACTTCTGTCTTTGAGTCATTGCTCAGTAAAACAGGGTTAGCCAGTGGACATGTTTGACAGGCCAGATAATACACTCCTTTGTGAAGACCCCGGTCTTTACTGCCTTTGTGTAACTGCTGGCCTTGCAATGTAAATTCCAATACAATGGGACACTTCTTCCTCTTTATAATTCATGATTTTCAAACTGATGGCCTTGCAGTGCAATTTGAGATATTTAAACTCCTTTAGTAACCCACAATGCCACCTGATGCTTGAGTCACAATACACCAAATCTGCCTTTGTATCTCCTGGCTTGCCCTTTGTATAAAAGTCTCAAAACCCCACCAGGTGGGGAGATCACACTCCAGCCCACCAATGTCGTGAAATGCCTCCTCCACATTGAAAAACATAAACAAATAAAAGAGTGTTAGGACTCAGAACAAAGCATCTTCCTCCTCAAAGTAGAATTTTTTGCAATTCATCAGGGAAAGGTTGAGAGTTGAGAACCTGCTCAGTTACTCTGGTTTTTGAGAGCTGTAACCCAAGATCAAGGTAAATGTATCCTTTTGGCTGCACTAAGGAAATCCCAACCTTGATGTGAGTCTATCTTGCTGAAGCCTTGCACGCTGGTTTTAGTTATATTAGCATCATTTTACCAAATTGTAAAACAAGACCAACTTTAGACATGAAAATAATGGACTGCAAACACAAACACACTCAAGGGACCAAGAATTTAGCTACTTTACTTTGCTGGAACTGCATGGAAATGGTTACAAAAAGCCCTACTGGCTCTTCAGCCAATAGAATGGAGGTTGTCAAATCTCACTTGGAAAAATCAATGATGAGCTTAGTGAAAGGAAGGTTCTCTCCTATTGCCCTAAGTACTTCCTTAATGTTGGATCAGAATATCTGATATGCACAAATAAAGACAGAAAGGATTATTTGGGATCACAGTTTGTAGAGGTTTTAGTACATAATCAGCTGGTAAGGCAGGGTTACATGTCAGAGGAGAAACCGTCCATAGCATCCAGGCAAGAAGCAGCAAAGTAGTAGCCACAGAATGCTGCCCTTCCTTTATATTCCATCCAGAATACAAGTCTGTGGGTTGGTGCCACTCACAGTCAGGATAAGTATTTTGTCCTCAGTAAATCCCCTGTGCCACGGCCAGAACTACACTAATCCCAGTCAGTGGACTAATAGTACCACACATCTTTTATTTCAGTATCACACATCCTGCATCCAAACAGCTTTGAAAAAGATACATGAAGCTTTGCAGGGAGCATCTAGGTACAAACTATAGCACCTGTCCTATTTTTATCCTAGGGTACTAATTGGTGAACATGATAAATACTGAGTTATGTATGAACTTGCGAAATTGTCTTTTTTATAAAGATTATTACTGCAATACTATTTCATGCAGATGGAAATGTGTAACCTTATCAGGACAGTGCCTTTCTTCATTAAAACAAAACAGAACCAAAGAATACATCAACATTGTGTAACACATCGCAAGAAATTGTCCATTTCTGATATTTTGTTTTTTTCATTTCAGTTGTAAAAACAGACTAGATCATCAGTTCCAGAGTCTGCCAATCTAATTCAGGCTCCCTTTAGTGATAGTCACTAAGCCTGTTTGTTACCCAAGGATAGAGGTAAAGTGGAACATCCCATTAGGGTTTTTGTTGTTGTTGTTATTGTTGTATTTTAGGGAAGGGTCTACAGGGTGTTCAGGGTCTTACTACTAGATCAGGCTCCTAGTGATCCCCTGTTTACAGCCTCCCAAGAACTGGAATTTCAGGCTTGCGCCACTACACCCAGTCTCCCATTAGGTTTCCTTCCCTCAGAAATGGGAGAAGTCTACTTTCTGGACTGTTTCAGTCACACTGAGCTAAGGCAAATTCCATTCATAGGCTGACTAGTAAAATCTAAGCCTGAGCCCAATAGGACAATAGAATCTACTAATATCCTATGTTTCCTGTGAAATATTGACTAGAAATATAGATAGGCTAGGCCAAGAAAAGTAGAACTGCCAGGAGAGAGGCAGAGACCTAGACTACATATCATCTGCTTCTGACACAGCATGATCTCCAGTGTTGCAAATAAAAGCAGAAAAGGCAAAGATATTTGGAAGAAAATTGGAATCAAAGCCCCCAATGTGCAATATAATTCATGGTAAGCTAAGAACAGGAGAGGAAATCATTCCTACTTAGCCTGCTGTGCTAAAGTAAGACCACAAATTTGAGACAGATACAACAAGAGTTTGAGGCAGATTCCTGATTCCCAACGGAAGTTTTCTTTGCATTCATTTCCTCACTATATGGGTGATACTTGGCTGGTTGTAATGGACCAAAAGCCCATTTATAGTTTGAAGCACTGTTTTTAAAAGTATCTGTTTCAATCTACAAGATAAAATAGGTAAAATTCTTGAAGGCATAGACAAGGACTTTCTGGAAGACATAAGTCAAGGGCTAACATGATAGCTCAGCGAACTAAGTGCCCCCTTAGGCAAGCACAGGGACCGGGGTTTGATCAGGCCCCACCCCCTGGGCACACTGAGTGGGCCACTGAGACTGGGCATGGGGGCACACATCTGTATTCCCAGAGCTAGGGAAGCTGAAAACAGGAGGATCACTGTGAGTCCGAGCTGTGTAGGGAGACCCTGTACCAAAGACATAAAAATAAAAAGAAACAAGTCAAACAAAAAATAACATTAGAAATCAACAAAAGGGGTTATATCAAATTAAAACTCTTCTGCAATTTTTTTTGAAAGAACCAACAGAGTGAAGAGACAATGTAGCAAATGGGGTAAAATTTTTGCAAACTATGCTTTGGATAAAACACTAGCATCTAGAATATGTGAAGAACTCAAAAACATAGATCCCCAAATAAAAAAACCGAAATGAATAGATGTTTCAACTGAAATGAATAGATGTTTATTAAAGGAAGAAATACAAATGGCCAATATGTATATGAAAGGATGTTCAGCATAATTGACCACTAGAGAAATGCAAATCAAAACAACACTGAGGGAGCTGGGAAGATAGCTCAGCACTTTCAGTGTCTCCCTTGGCAAGTGCAAGGATCAGAGTTCCCTCCCTGGTACCACAGAGTGCCAGTTCTAGAACCCAGGCATGTTGTGCTGGACCTTAAACTGAGTGTAGTGGAGCACACCTACAATCCCAGCACTGGGGAGGCTTGGTGGTGCGCTCTTGTAATCCTATCCTTCAAGAGGCTGAGGCAGGAAGACTGTCACGAGTTTAAGGCGAGCCTGGCTACATAGTGAGTTCAAGCCCAGTCCGAACTACTAGAGAAACTCAAGCTCAAACTACAATGAAACAAACAAATACACTGAATTTCCTTTTTACTCCAGAAAGAATAGCCATCATCAAGAATTGAAGAGAAAAACAACAAAAACTGCTGGCCAGGTTATGTGGATAAGGGTAGCTTTCCACATTAGTGGTGGGAACCTAAGCTAGATTCACAATACCAAAGTCTTGGAAGTGGCCTATATATCTATCCACAGATGAACAAATAAGGAAAATGTAATATATATACACAATGGCATAGTACTTGCCCATAAAGAAAGATAAATTTGAGTAAATTGTAGGAAAATGGATGTATCTAATCCATGATGCTAAGTAAAATAAATCAGACACACAGTATTAAATATTGCATGGTTTCTGTTATATGAGAAACTGAAAGTGTAAACAATTTGAAGAGCAAAGAAAAGGCAGATGGTAAGCAATGACAGACTTGGTGGAGATGGGAAAAGGATTGGGCTAGAGCGAAGAGGGAGAGGAACAGGAAGTAAGAGTGATCAGGCTGTGGTACGAGTGTGCACCAATTAATTCCCCTTGATGAATGCATTTGTCATGCATTGCAAACATACTCTACAGAAAGGAAAAAATAAATAAATCCAGTCAAAGTATATTTACCTTTTAAAATATATTCTTCCTATAGCTGATTTTATAAGGACAAACTGAATCAGGACAAAATTCTAAGCCAAATAATAAAAAATGTTCCAAAAGATTAAAATTAGAATTGCCACTTATAACGATACACCCCCAAAGAACGAACACAGGGACTAGAAGACATACCTAGAAGACATGCCAAAGAATACAAGAGCTGATAATGCAGAAACAAATGTTCTCTGACATGTCTAAAGGAAATCAACCAAGCACAAAGAGAGGATAAGAGGAGGCATAATTAAAATAACCACTGACCACACATTAGAAAATTCAAAACTTTTTATTGTAAACTTTCAACTTTATAATATTTTAGCAAATTAAATTCGAAGCTACATGTATAATTTGAAATCCCAGTCTAGGGGCTGGTGAGATAGCTCAGCAGTCTAAGCAAGCGCCTGACTGGCAAGCACAAGGACCAGGTTCAATCCCCAGTACCACAATACTGTGCTGACCCCACCAGAGGTGTGCTGGGCAGGCCAAAGAAACTGGGCATGGTGGTGCATGCCTGTAATCCCAACACTGGGAAGGCTGAGGCAGGAGGACGACTATGAGTCCAAGCTCTATAGTGAAGTGAGACACTGTACCTAATAAATAAATAAAATGTTAACAAATATATTTGTTTGTTTGCTTATTTATTTATTTTGTGGTACCAAGGATCAAACTCAGGACTTGCCAGGTAGTGCTTATGCCACTGAGCTATCTCCCCAGCACAACAAATATATTTAAAAACAACAACAACCACCACCACAACAAAAACCCCCGAAATCCCAGCTAAGTGTTTGGGACATGCCTGTGTACCCTGGTCCCAGCAGCTCCTGAGCTCAGGAGCCTGATGCTAGCCTCGGCAGCACAGGAAGACCAGGAACAAAACCCAAATCAGTAATAACCAAAAGCTGCATAAGCAAGAACAATCTTAAATTCAATGGGGCTCACAGGCCAATTAGGCAAATTACATTTATGGTAAGAAGCTTAAAATCCTCCTCTTGGCAAGCAAGGTCACCAGCCTCTGCTGGCTTCCTCTACACACAAGGGAAGCCCATACTTCTTCATATTTTTCAAAGTTGCATTCAGTTTTTTATTCGTATACATTCACATCCCATAATGATCACGCTCTTCATAGGGAGCTGGTGCACACACATCCTCAGTCTTTTCTTTATTCCTTTTCTCTACCCTCCCCCATCTCTCAGACCTCTTTCCACTTGAACAAAATCTATCTTCCTATTTGCTTTAGTATCTATTATTTTGCTCTGTATTTACCTTTCATGCATTGCATATAAAAGAATACTTAGGCTTGTGTGCTTCATTTTATGTAACATGAATGTCTCAAGGTGCTTGTTTCCCAACAAATGCTCCAGCTTATCTTTCTTCATGACAGAGTAGTACTCATCGTGTACATACATTTTCTTTATCCATTCATCTGGTGTTGGGCTGCCCCCAAGGTCTAGCAATTCTGAATTGTACTGCTGTACACGTGGACATGCATATATCACTGTAGCATAGTGTCTTTAACTCTTTCAGGAAGACACGTAAAAGGGGAATAGCTTGATCATATGGGATTTCTTGTTTTGGTTTTTCAAGGAATTCTGCTACTGAGTTACATAGAGATTTTATTGGTTTACATTCCCACTAACAATGCAGAAGAGCTCCTTTCCCCAAAAACCTCACTAGCATTTGTTAAGACCTGATTTCTTGATGATTGTTACTCTTTCTTTGGTATGCAGAAAGATTTCATTTGATATGATCTCCTTTGATTAAAAAAATATTTTTAAAGAGTACAAAAATATTAAAACAGAAAAATTAAAAATGATATAAAATTTCACTAAATAAAATAATATGAATGTCAAAGTATTTGTTACAATATTCTAATTTACTGTAGGTTTTTTAAAAATCTCAAATTGTATTCAAGGGTCAGCCAAATAGCTCAGTAAAATTAACGCACCTGCAAGCAGGTACAGGGGCTGAGTGTTTGATCACTGGGTCTGCTGTGCTGGCCTCGCTCCCAGGGTGCATTGAAACTGGGCATGGTGGTGCACACCTGTAATCCCAGCTCTTGAGAGGCTATCAACAGGTGGATCACTACAAGTCTAATCTAATAGTGAGACCCTGAACACCCTGTAGACCCTTCCCTAAAATACAAAAATTAAACAAAAATAAAAATTGCATTTGACTTTGTCAGATATTTTTCTGCATCTATTGAATGATCATGTGATATTTTTGCCCTTGGTTCTGTTAATATGGTGTATTTCATTTATGCTTTGCATATATTGTCTAAATCACTCATAGTGATCCTCCCTTTTCCAGCTTCTCCAGTGCTGGGATTACAGGCATGCACTACCACGCCTGTCTCTGTGGCCTTCTCAGCATGCCTGGAGGCAGGGCTGGGGCATATGTGATGATAGGATCAAACCCAGTCTCTGCATTTGCCTGAGCATCTGCTGAGCTATCTCTCTGTCCGATTTTTGTATATTGAACCATCCTTGCATCCTTGGTATGAATCCAATTTGGTCTTGATGATTCACTGCATTCTGTTTACCAGTATGTTATCAAGAATTTTTGCATTTGTATTGATTAGGGAAATTGGCCAGTAACTTTCTTTTCTGGTTGGATCCCTCTCTGGTTTTGGAATCAGAAAACTACTTGCCTGAAATTTAAGAAATTTCAAAATCATTTCTAATTTCCCTTTGAATTTCCTTAAAGAGTTTCAGCATTAGTGGCATTAGTTCTTCTTTAAATTTCTTGTGGAATTCAACCATGAATCTGTCAGGTCCTAGGCTTTACATTGTTGGTAAATTTTTAATTACAGTTCCAATTTCATTGGCTGATATTGGGTTACTGAGAATTTTTATATCTTCTTGATTTAGATTTGGCAATCAGATTGTGTTTAGGAATCTGTACATTTCTTCTGTGTTTTTCTTCTTATTAAAATATAGGTTCTCATAGTAGGTATTGATGATCTTCTGAGTTTCTATAGGATATGTTGTGATTTCTTCTTTTCATTCCTACTCCCTTGAATTTGTGTTTTTTGTATCCTCTTTTTGATGATGTTGGTTAATGATTTACCAACTTTATCAGTTATTTTAAAGAAAAAACTGCTGATTTCTGCTGGTCTATTGAAAGGAGCAGTTAATGCTTACATTTTCTTTTCTTCTTATTTTTTTGTCTTTTGAATTTATTATAACACTTTTCTATTATTTATTATTACTTTTTTCTTTAAGCCAGCCTTGCATGTTTATATCTGGTAAGCTGAACAACTAATCTAAAGATAACACCATGCAATACAGCAACCATTGTTGAATTTCCATTATTTTGTTTAGTGAAATTTTGGATCATTTCTTTTTTTTTAATTCTCCAGACTGCCTTTTAATGAATTCATCTTCCTAATGTTAAGACCACTGAACCAAAAGGTCTTTCCATGGAGTCTTATTATCTAGGTATATATTAGATACAAGGAAGTCAAGTTCAATTTAATCGCAAGACATGGCACATAAACATCACAACCTTCCAGAGCACAATGTAAAATACTCCTCCTAAGGAAAATAAATATTATATATGAAAGTAAAATTACATAAGAAAAAATATTTTAAGTTAGCCAAAACTTGCTAAACATTATTTATTGCACAATTTATCAGTTTCTCTTTTAAAACAGGTAATACTATTGTTAACCTCTAAATTCAGTACACACTCATTCTCAAACTAAAGTTCTAACATCATAACTGGTAAACCCTTTGTTACTGAGTTAGCAGAGTGAACACTATATAACTTGTGACACACATTCTTTTTTGTTTTGGGTAGAAAACATTAGCATTTAATCTTCCAACCTGACAGACCTAGATGCATTCTTGTCGATGTAGAAGACTCTGTTGGGGGTGGCAGAGAAGCCAAGTCCGGTACCCCGGTTGTACTTCCAGCCCATGGCCCGGTCGTAATCCTGCTGCAACTTCTGCTGCAGGGCGTCAGCTGCCGCCTTGCTGAGGGCCATGTTGGGTGTTGCGGTCATGCATGGGGAGTGGCTGACCAAAGGGGACAGATTCTTAAAGCCACCCATAAGTTTGAGGAATTTCAGTTTCTGTTCCTTGTTTTCAAAATCTGCAGTATCCCACTGGCCAAACTGGGTTCCCCCAAACTCACCGTCCACTTCCTGAGTGCAGATGCTTCTGTCTTGCCTAACTCCCGATCGATCACTTCTTGCAAGGCCTTTTGCCTCACCTGGTCTATGTGCGTCTCATCCATGTTGCCTTTCTTCTCCATCACTACCTCCAGGTCTGTATCTGGCTCCTCCTTCCAGGGGTCTACTGTTTCTGTACTCTCTTTCTTCTTCTTTTTCTTCCTTTTCTGAGCCAACTCAACTAGATTTTCTTCCTTTTTCTTAGCCTTTGTTTTCTTCTTCACTACAGCCTTAGGATGATCTCCTAGTGGGATGTAGTCTACAACCTCAATTCTGACTGGCTTCTTCTTCTTTCCTTTCCTAGGGTTGGTCTCCATGGCCTGGGAGGGGTCTGCTTCCTGTTGGACCTTCTTCTTATTCACTTTCCTGCTGTGTTCTCTGGTGCTGCCCTGCTTCCCTTTTGGCCCCAAGGCTGCCTGCTCCTCAGCCTCCTTCTCCACCATGCATCTATAGGTAGCATCTCTTTTTTTTTTTTTTTTTTTTTTTTTTTTTTTTTTTTTTTTTTTTGTCTTTTTGAGACAGGGTCTCACTATGCAGTTCAGGCTGGCCTCAAGCTCACTTTGTAGCTCAGGCTGGTCTCGAACTCACAACAATCCTCCTGCCTCAGCCTCCCGAGTGCTGGGATTACAGACATGCGCCACCACGCCCGGCTAGGTAGCATCTCTTGCCTCACAGAGCCATGGGTCTTGGGCAGAACCAGCTGTGGTATCCTGGTCTTTTCTTTCCTTGTATTTTTTGGGTTTCTTGCAAACTCTGGTTGCTTCCTCACCCAGACTGGGGTCGGGGGAGGTCTTTACTTCTGAGCCCTCTGATGTGGCTAAAAGCAAGGTTTTCCTCTTCTTTTTCTTCCCATTGAAGGACTCTGACTGGTCAAAGGCCTGCTTCCTAGAGCTAGGTGACTTCTCTGTCTGTCTGGCTTGTGATGCGGGCTCAGATTCTGGGAGTTCTTCATAAAAGTTGCTGTAGGCTGTCTTTTTCTTCTTCTTTTTCTTCACCAAGGATATATGGGATGTCTGCCCTTGGCTTACAGTCCTAGAGGGGGATGTAGCCCTCACAGAATAATTATCAGCAAAATAACTCCTATCATTTACACTTGTGTATTGAGTCTCTGGTTCTTTGACTACCTCCTCCTCCTCCTCCTCCTCCTCCTCCTTCTTCTTTTTCTCTGAAAAGCCCAAGGTCCAGGTCTACTTCCTGAGTCTTGGTGATCATTTCCGCAGGACGAACGACCAACCCCGCCTCCACCACGACACACATTCTTTAATACTACTGCATGAGACCACTTCACAAATCCTAGAAGGCACATGTATTTCTTATCATAGTAAGTGCATTTCAGCACTTCATATTTTAAAAAGATAAAGCTGTACAAAGTAGGAAAAATGTGCATTTCATCTATTAAACAAATTTACAACATTTATGATTAGATATTACAGTAGTACCTATCTAACTTTCATATCTCAAGAGCTGTCACCTAGTTTTAGTGGAGTGAGTAGAGAACCATGTCCATTTATTTGATGAGGCTAGTAGAAACCATTCTGTATTTCACAGGCAATCAGTTAGCACCTTGGAGCTTTTATGATAAAAAGGTGCAGGCAATGTCAAGTCACTGGGCTCAATTGGCTCAACCCCATAATTTTTTCAAGGATAAAGGACTCTCTGATAAAGTCACTAGCTATACCTGGAAAGACTCAAAAACTTGTAAAGAAACACTGATTTTTTCAGAAACACTTTAAAATTAGGCAATCTGAATTAAACACACCAAATCTAATCCAAAAAAGACAATTTAAATTTCTTGAGTTGGAGAACACGTCAGAGGATTACTTATCCCAAAGTTCTTTCCATAAGAACCAATGGAGAAAAAAAAAAAAACAAAAAACAAAAAACAATGGAGGAGGTTTAGGAATATGCAAATTTTACTTCAACGGAAACTTTTGACCCATATCCCCAAAATTTTTAAACAACCATCAAAATTAGTATTCACCAAATTCTAATATACTACATACCAGCAGTGCACTACGTATTTTCACTGGTTGACTTAGTATTTACTTACTAGAGTATATAAAGGGAATTTATATTAATATGACACAGTAGAGCAGGGTGTTTGCATGCACACATGTGCGTAAAGGTTTCAAAATTTAGTTTTTTGAAACAGGGTCTCACTGCTCTGTAATTCAAGCTGTCCTTGAGTTCACTATGTAACCTAGGCTGACCTTGAGCATGAAGCCTCCTGAGTGCTGGGATTATAGGCATGCACCACCATGCCTGGCTAGGATTCTACAATCTTATTTGGGGGAAAAAATGGTTGCTGAAATAGGATAAAAACCACACAGAAAATAATCTCTTTCTAAAGAAGAAAGCTACAAATTAGAGTAAGATTTTTCTCAAGATTATATATACCATCAGGCATACTACCAGGCTAATATAATGCAGTCCCTAGAATGCTGCTTATATAAACCACCAAAAGTAAATAACTATATGGTACTTAGCTGTCCTCAGCATGAATATCAATATTCAGTTTGGGAGACAAAATAAAGCTATTTTAGATAGCCATTGTTCCTTGAAATGGATTTTATGTATGTATTTACTAATTTTTGTGTGTGTGTGTGTGTGTGTGTGTGGCAGAACCAGGGATTGAACCAGACCCTTGCACTTGCCAGAGAAGCACTTATTCCACTGAGCCATCTCTCCAGCTCTAATATAGACTCTTCTTTTTTATTTCTTTTTTTGTTTGCTTGTGTTTTTGGTGCCAAGGACCTAACCCAGGGCTTCCAGCTCACTAGTCAAGCATTCTACCGCTGAGCCAAATCCCTAGCCCCTTAAAATCTTAAGATACAAAAACTTATGTCATCAATAAGCAACAACTAACTGCACGTTGGTACTTAGAAAAACAGTAACATTTGTTAGTTACCAGTAATAGCTCAGAAAATTTACATGGAATGTCAAAATAAGGCTTTAAAGGAGACTTCAGGCCCTAGTTTTATTCTATGTTGAAGTATTAGTGTTAAAATTTTTTACTTCATAAGATATGAAACTTAGTTGAGATTTTACTGAAGACCATAATTCCATTTTTACTCAAGGAAATAGAGTGAAGCAGTAGGACAGCCACATGATCTTCTAGCGTGCAGAGTGTTTTACATATAGGTGGTGAAGAAGTCTCACCCCATGTTCTTTTCTTAGGCTAAGAAATTTGAGGACTTTGAAATCTTAGAAGTTCAAAGAAAAGACCACAAAAACAGTGTTACTCATCATAATCTGTAAATATAATACTGTGCATTGTGATGAGAAATTCCCTTCTGAAACTCCAGAACATTATCATGAACATTATCAAAAGCTGCTTGAAACACTTTTTCAGTTTTGGAAAGACAGTTCCAGAAGTCAAGAGGATTCTCCAGAAGAAATTCATTTATAAGACAAAGTTCCAACTTATAATCTTAACCCAAATTATATATTAAAGAAAAGATTTTTATTTTCTAAAATTTTATTTATTTTTTGGCAGAACCGGGGATTTAACTCAGGCCCTTGTGCTTGCCAGGGAAGCGCTTCTTGTACTGAGCTACCTCCCTGGCCTCTAGCTTTTTTTTTTTTTTCAGAAAAAAGATCTTTAAAGTAAAAACTATGTAGTTGGAAAACACGCTGCTGAAATTACATAGTTGTGAAATTGTGGATCACTTCAAGTAATTCACTAAAGGAGCATTAATTAACCACCAGGGGGTATAATACATATTCCTCAGATTCCACCAGAAAGACTAGTTTTAAGTAGTCATACGCACTTCCACAGAGTCTACGTTTTTATTTTTATTTTCTTTGGCGGAACCAGGTACTGAACTCAGGCCCTTGCGCTTGCCAGAGAAGCGCTTATTCCACTGAGCCACCTCCCCATCCCTGGGTCTAAGATTTTAGTCATTAAAATTTTTCTCAGATGCCTATAACTCTTCAAAATTCAAATTTTTAAACCTAACTAAAAGATTCCAGAACACATCTGCTCTAAAAATCTATAGTTTGTGCAAAGCCTCTAGAAATATTGCTGTTAACTGCTAGCAAAGGATTCAAGAGCAGTTAATTCTAAATACAGTAGAACAGACAAAATGGTCTAACAGTAGCAACTTTTAGTTTATCATGAATGGAAGACATGGAGAGTTTATTTTAAAAATGGGACACATTATCAGAGTAGCAAAAATAAGAAGATGGGAAGAATTAGTTTGCCCTTGTCTGTGCCACAAGAGGCATCTGACGTCACCCAAGACTCATTTGCTCCAGTTATCTGTAGACAACAACCAGGGCAATTTCCGCGTCGATCATCCATTTATCAGAGTTTCTGGCAGCAGCTGTGAGCAGAAGGCGGATGCGGCCAGCCCGTCCCCCTCCGTGCGGACGCAGCCCCCTCCTCACGGGTCAGCTGCCTCCCCGCGCCAAGGCCACCCTGGCAAGAGGTCACAGAGGACGAGACTCTTCAGAGGTGACCTTTTCTGGAAACGTGTAAACAACCGGCCGCGCCTGATCTGAAATTTGCTGTCCCATGATGAAGTGATGTCTTGTAGAATCCAGAAAAAGCGTCGCTTCGCGTAATTTCGCCTCGTCTCAGACCGCTCTGAAGCCTCCGGATGGACGCGGCCTGCAGGGGCAGCCGGGCTGGGCGGCGCGGCGGCGCGGCTTCCACTCCACGGCCCACGGCGCGCAGCAGCTAAGGACGGGCATGCGGGAGGAAGGCGCGGGGAGCTCGCCGCGGGCTCCGGCGTCGTGGACCTGCGCAGCTACGCCGCTCCACCAGCCGCTCAGGAAGAGCCGGTGCGGTGGGCGACACCAGCGTTGTGTCGTTTCTAATGTTGGTTTTTTTCTTTTCCTATAACTATTTTGGATTTTTAAAAAATTAGAAATAAATAAAATGCCACTGAAATTATACACAACAGATTGAATAAAAGTGAGGATATATTATCAGACTTAGAAGATAGAAGTATGATTAGCCATCAGGGAAAGACATTAAAAAAAAAAAAATAGCAAGGAGCGCGAGAAATCAATACAACAGTGAAGAAGACAAGAAGAAGCAAAGCAGGGGCTTGCGGGCAGGTTTAGCTCAGTTGCTTAAGTAAGTGCCTGATTGGACAAACCCAGTCAGTCCAGGAGGGCCGTGATTAGATCCTCAGCTCCACATGCTGTACCAGACCTGCCCTTAAGGCGGCCTAAACCACCCCCAAAAAAGAAGCAAAGCAGAACACGACCATATTGTTCTTTTTTTTTTTTCTTTTTTTTTTTTTTTTTTTTTTTTGGCAGAACGGGGGCTTGAACTTGTGCCCTTGCGCTTGCCAGGGAAGCGCTTATTCCACTGAGCCATCTCCCCGGCCCCAGAACACGACCATATTGATCAGGACCAGTGGGACAGCTCAGTAGAGCAAGCACCTGCTTCGGCAAGTGCAGCAACCAGGAGCAAGAAATACCTTTCAATTTTTTGAAATCCTCTGTCAGTACTCTCTGTATAATCAGTTTGGTTTTAATAAAATTCTTCAATTGTTCTTTGTCATGGAAGTATCTTATTTCTCCATTAACTTTGATAGTTTTGCAGGGTACATTAATCTGAACGCAGCGCCTTAGACCGCTCGGCCATCCTGACACACGGTACGTTAATCTGGTTTGGAAGTTTTTGTTTGTTTTTTTCTGGACCTCAAATATCTCCAAGCTCTTCTTGATTTGATGGTCTGTGTTCAGAAATCTGCCATGATTCTAATGGGCATTTCATTATAGGTGATATGTTTCTTCTAACAACTTTTAATATTCTTTTGCTAAATTTCTGAGCTCTTGATTATTATGTGTCTGGGTGAAGATTTATTTTGATTATGGCTAGCTGGAGTACTACATATCTCACTTACTTGATTTCAGATTCTTTTCCCATTCTTGGGAAATTTTCTGGTACTGCTTCTGCAAACTAACTTTTTATGTCATTTGTGACATAAAACTCCAAAACAACTCCAGTTGTTTTGTTGATACCTATTGGTCTTATATTATTTTTCTTTGCTTCATCTTTCAGCAGTTGTATTGTTATTTCCTGATTTCTCATTATTTTTAAGAGATCTTTCTTTTTGTGTTTACTCATTGAAATGTTTTCTTCAAAGTCTAAAATTGTATCTTCTGCTTTCTTCAAGTGGATCTGACAGTGGCCAATCTCAAGAACTCCTGCAAATGTCCGGGTGGGGTAGAGCTAGGTGTGCCAGGTCTCCCTGGTGGTCTTTGGGGAAAGGACAGGAAGCCAGAACTCAGAGGAACTCCAGTGGATGCTTGGAGGGGCAGGGCTAGTCTACCAGGCCTCCTCAGTGGCCGTCAGGGCAAG
This sequence comes from Ctenomys sociabilis, assembly GCA_004027165.1. Lineage (NCBI taxonomy): Eukaryota > Metazoa > Chordata > Mammalia > Rodentia > Ctenomyidae > Ctenomys > Ctenomys sociabilis. The sequence continues at coordinate 45,136 of PVKA01009863.1, forward strand.
AATGGGTAGCCATGGCTCTCCATGAAATTTTTATTATCCTGGATTGCTGTTTAGATCTTTTTCATTGATTCAATTTCCTGTATATGTATATATTCATGGTTTCCATTGTTTTCCTAAGCTCCTCTTCCTCCTTTTTTTTTTTTTTTTTTTTGGTCATTTTGAGACAGGTTCTCACTATTCATATGCAGTTTATGCTGGCCTTGAGTTAACTTTGTAGTGCAGAGCTTTGGTGCAGCTATAACCTTAGCGTGTAATGAGATTCGGGTGCCAGTGTATTAAGTTTAAGATTATCCAGTTATGCCTGGCCTGGATCTAGCTGCTGTGTTCAGTTCCTTTTTGCTGCAGCTCCTGTGGTTCCCCTCTGTTGGCCTCACACTCACAACAATCCTCCTGAGTGCTGGTGTTATAGGTATGTGTCATTATGCCTGGCTCTATTTATTTTTAGTTGGTATCTGTTTAATTTCTTTCATTTTGCTTGTATTTTTTTCCTTTCTTTTTGTATCTTATGTATTCTTTTTTTCTGAACTCTTCCATTTTTTCCCACATCTAGTGCTATCATTTCAGAGAATTTTAGTGGTTGTCTTTTTTTTTTTTTGACAGAACCAGGGATTGAACTCAGGCCCTTGTGCTTGCCAGAGAAACCAGTGGTTGTCTTCTGATTTTCTCTACCTCTTTGTGCTCTGGACTTGTCCTGTGTGGGCTGGGAGTTTGGGGTTGTATTTTACTTCTTCCTCTTGTTATTTTTTAAATTTTATTATGTTTTTTTATGTTGATGTTTATAAACTTTTTATGATAGTTTTATCCTGATGTTGAGATTTTTTTAGGTGATATCTCTTCCTCAGGAGTATTTTTCTAGGTATAGGTGGTTCTTGGTGCTTCTGCCTAGCCCAAGAACCTATCTTCCCAGCATATTAACAACATGGAGCTACCATTTATGTGACTCAAGGCCCATTCTTTTGATATTGGCCTATGTTGATGGTTATGGCCCCTTGCAATCTCAGTGTTGTCACATAGGGAGAAAAAATGATTATAACAGATATAGAATTCTGGTTAAAATAATATAGTTATAGACAACAACACACTCAAGCAGAGCCTGACCATGGACAAACTGTGGTAACTAATAGCCTGATATCGTTAATGGCAGGACCAAGTTCTATAGTGATATAAGATAATCCAATTTATACCTGGAACATATGTGCAATTATTTTTCACTTAGTAGAGTGATTTTACCTTATTGTGGAGAGGTTTAAGAGGATTAGGTTATAAGAGGTAGATAACGTTAACTATAGTAGGGCAAATTTTCTGGGCACAGGATGATCAACCAAATTCTGGGTAATTGTAGGATATAAGAGGGAGGGACTGGAAAAGCCTAGGAGCATGGTAGTGAACCAGAAGGGAAAGAGACAATGTCTACCCACATGGAAGTCTCATGAGATCAAGCACAATAGCTGATGAAAGAGAAGAAGAGGATGAGTGGAATATGACCAAGGGAAATTTTAGAGATGTAAGTCATGAGTGATAGGAGAAATGAAATAGAAAAGAGAAGGAAGGGGCCAGGGAGATAGCTCAGTAGAATAAGTGCTTGCCTGGCAAGGGCAAGGACCTGAGTTGAATCTCTGGTTCCGCAAAAAAGAAAAAAAATTAAATTAAAAAATAAATAAATAAGAAAAGAGAGGGAAAAGAGAGAAAAAGAGAGGAGAAAAAAGAAAAAAAAAAACAGGAAGCACAGAACCACAACGAAAACCACACATAGAAAACAAATAAATATATGGAAAGAAAAGCAAAATAGCACAGCACAGAACAAAAAGGAAAAAAAATATTAACAAAAAGCAACAAGCATAAAAACAAAATGTGCTAACCCTTTAGGCTACTAACAGAAAAACCCGTAAGATGGAAAAAGAAAAGTAATGAGATTCCTCTAGTGTTTATAGAGGTGAGTCTTAGCCTGACCCCAGAATGTGTACTCAAGCCAAGATTGTAGGTGGATTTGTGCTGGCTGAATTTGGGATATGTAATTAGTTTTCTGTGACTAGAGTTCTCCCCAGCCATTTAAAAAAAGAAAAAGCAAAAGAGAAGAAAGAAAAGAAAAATATAGGGAAAAGAAAATAAGATGGCCCTGCTCACCCACTTCTATTCCAGGTATCTTTGTGCCCCAGAACAAAGCTGGTTCACCAAACTCCCACCAATGCTGGCTCATACTGTTACTGTTGCTTTAGACTTTGCCACATCGCTAGCCCCACCTGTCCATACTTTGAGCTCTATCCCGGGTCCCACTGTGCTGGTGGTTTCCTGATGGTCTCCAGTTCCCGAGTCCCATCAGTGGAGGGAACAGGATCCCACATTGAACTCACTTCCTGCCAGTCCCTGCAGCTCCAGGCCAGTGAGACAAATGGCAGCTCATCTCCAGGGTATATATTCTTGATTCAGTTTTGGTAATTGATATGTATCTACAAACCTATCAATTTATTCTTAACACTCCAATTTACTGGAGTACAATTTTGTGAAATAGTTGCTGATAATATTCTAGATGTTTACGTTTTTCACTTCGTTCCTTTTTTTTGGATTTTATGGAAGGGTCTACAGGTTGTTCCGGATCTCACTACTAGGTCAGACTCACAGCGATCAGTCTGTTCACAGCCTCCCAAGAGTTGTCCATACTTTGTGCATGCGCCACCCGCACCCAGTCTCAATAGCTATTGAAGCGTGCCCTGGGGGCGGGGCCGGCATTGTAGGACCGGGGATGGAATCCCCAGCCTCTGCGCCAGTTTGCAGGCGCTTAAATCCACTGAGCTATTTGGCCGCCCATCACCTTTTTCATTTCTAATTGCACTGATTTGGCATTTTTCTTTTAACATTAGCTAAGAGTTTGTCTATTCTGTTGAAGACACCACTTTTTAATCCAGTTCCTGTATTTCATTAATATCTGCTCTGATACTTATAATTTCCTTTATTGTACTAGCTTTGGATTTACATTGTTCTTGCTTTTCTAGGACCTTAAGGTGCATCATTAAGCTATTTATTTGGGCTACCCATTTTTCTGATTTGGGTTTTCAGAGCTACAAACTTCCCTCTCAGGCCTGCTTACATTGTGTCCCTAAATTCTGCCATATTGTTCAGGTATTATCATTTCTAGGAACTTCATTTCTTTCTTGGTTTCTTCCGTGACTCATTGATCATTTAAGATGGTATTGTTTCATCTCCATGCGTTTGCATTATTCTGAGGTTTCATGTGCCACTGAGTTCTAGTTTCATTGTGCTAATATCTGATAAAATGCATGGTATAATTTCAATTCTTTTGTATTTACTTAAGCATGCTTTATTGGATTCTATGTGGTTTAATTTAGATAAAGTTCCATGTGCTTCTGAGAAAAATGTGTACTCTTGTTAGGTGGACTACTCTGTAGATGTCCGTTAAGTCCATTTGTTTGAAGATTTTCTTTAGCTGTGGTAATTTCCTTATTAATTTTTTCACCTCATAATCTGTGATTTCTGACAGTGGGATATAGAAATCCATCATTACAATTTTTTTTTTTTTGTAGAACCGGGGATTGAACTCACGCCCTTGTGCTTGCACTGAGTCATCTCCTCAGACCTTCATCACTACAATTATGTTTATGTTTATCTGATTTTTATTTTTGCTTTATTTTATTTTGCAGTAGTGGGGATTGAACTCAGGACTTTGTGCTTGCCAGGCAGGTGCTTATTCTACTGAGCAATCTCCCCAGCCCCGATCTAATCTTTTATATCCAGTAGTACTTTTTATGAATTTGAGTGTGCTATGATTTCGTGCACATATGTTGGCAATTGTTATCTCTTCCTTTTAAATTATCTGTTTAAACAACATCTAGGGACCTCCTTAGTCTCTTCCAAATAGTTTTGGCCTGAAGTCTACTTTGCCTAAAAATTGCATAGCTATCGTTGCTTATTTTCAGGTTCTCACAGCATGGAATATTGTTTTTATCCTTTGTTTTTAATCTTTGAATTTCTTTTGGGTTTAAATGTATTTCTTGTATATAGAATACAGCTGGATTTTGTTTCTTGATCTATTCTGTCAATGAGTTCCTTTTGATTGGGGAGTTGAGGCCATTCTCATTGAGAGATTTTACTGAAAGCTATTGGCTTATTTGTCATTGCATTATTTTCCTGTTGCTCATTTCCTTTCCTTTCATTCTACTTAACTGTTCCCACTACATCAGGCATTCATTCCGTTGGCCCTTGCAGCATTGTCAGCTTCATTATCTCTTTATAGGATATCCTTGAGAATTGTTTTGAGTGCTAGTATAGTAGTCATGAATTTCTTTATGTGTTCCTTGCCATGAAAATATTCTATTTACCCATCAGTTTTGTGGTATGATATTTTCAGTTCTTCTGGAAAAATATCCAGGAGAGGAATAGCTGGGTTAAATGGGATCTCTAGTCCTGGTTTTTTGAGGATTATCCACACTGATTTTTTTTTTTTTTTTTTTTTTTACAGTGGTTGTAACAGTCTATACTCCCACCAACAATGGAAAAAGGTTTCATTTTTTTGACACAGCCCCTACAGCATTTGATATCTTGATGATAGCCATTTTTCTGGCATGAAACGGAATCTCAGTGTTGCTTTAATTTGCATTTCTCAAATGACTAATGATGTTGAGCATTTTTTCAACTATTTATCTGCCATTTATATTTCTTCATCAGAGAGGTATATATTCATTTCAGATGCCCATTTTTGGTTTGGGTCTTTGAATTTGGGGGGGCTTGATTTTTAAAAATTCTTTAATGTTCTAGATAGAAGTCATTTGTCTGATAGTTGATTAAAATTATTTCTGAATTTATAGGTTTTCTTTTTATTCTGTTGGTGATTTCTTTAGCTGTGCAAAAACTTCAATAAGATGAAATCCCAGTTGTGTATTTTTTGAAGTACTTCCTGTTCAGGTTGGGTTTTGTTCATGAACTCTCTGCCTATCCCTAGGTCTTCAGGATTTCTACCTATTTTGTTTTCCAGTAGATGCAGTGTTTCTGTTTTAATATTTAGTTCTCTGATCCATTCTCACTTCAATTTAATGTATGGTGAAAAACATGGGTATAGGTTAATTCTTCAGCATGTGGAGAGCCAGTTTTTCCAGTACCGTTTCTTAAAGAGGCTATCTTTTGTCCACTGAACATGTTTGGCTCCTTTGTCAAAGACAAGGTGGATGAATGTTTGCAGCTGTAGGTGCATCTTCCAATCTGTTCCATGGATCCACAAGTCGTTTTTTGTTTTGTTTTGTTTTCTACCAATACTATGCTGATTTAGCAAAGTAGCTTTGTGCTGTAACTTTAAGTCTGGGATTGTGATGCTTGCTTCCTTTCCTTTGTTGCCCAACATTGCTTTTGCTATGCTGGGTCTCTTCCAGTTCCAGATGAATTTTAGGAATGTTGTCTCTAGATCTGTGAGGTGTAATAATGGTATTGTGAATGAAATTGCATTGAATCTATATAACAGTTCTGGGAATATGACCATTTTCACAATGTTGGTTCTCCTTATCCATAAGCAAGGAATATCTTTCCATGTTCTGAAATCCCCTTTGTTTTCTTTTCTTCCTCTTCCTCTTCCCTTTCCTCCTCCTCTTCCTCTTCCTCCTCCTTTTCTTGTTGTTCTTGTTCTTCCTCCCCCCTCCTCCTCTTCCTCCTCTTCCTCTTCTTCTTCCTTCTTCTTCTTCTTCCTCTTCGTCTTCCTCTTCATGTATTTGGTACAGAGTCTCACTATACAGCTTGGACTCATAGTGATCCTCCTGTTTTCAGCCTTCCCAGTGCTGGAATTACAGGCATACACCACCATGTCTGGACTTGAAATCCCCTTTGATCTCTTTCTTCAGAGTGTTTTAATTTTAACTATTTAGACGTTTTACTTCTTTTGTTTGATTGATTTGCAAACTTTTTTGTTTTTTGGATGCTATTGTGAAAGGTGCGTTTTCTCCACTTTCTTTCTTAGTGGGTTTGTTGTTTGTGTATAGGAATGCTATTGATTTTTTAATGTTGTTTTGTACCTAGATATGCTGCAAAATTTTTTTTATTAATTCTAGGAGTCCTTTGATGAAGTTTTTGGTGTCTTCCATGGCATCTGAGATTAATTATACTTTCACTTCTCCCTTTCCTTATTCTTTACATATCTCTCTCTCTGGTCTAAATGCTCTAGCTAATGTTTCCAGAACTCTGTTGAATAGAGTGATGACAGTGGACATCTTTGTCTTGATCTTTATTTTAAAGTGAAAGATTTTAGTTTTTGTCCATTTAGTATGTTAGGTGTTGATTTGACATAGATAACTTTCATCAGATTGAAGTAGAGTCCATCTATTCTGATTTCATGTAGAGGTTTTAGCATGAATGAGTTGGATCTTATCAAAAGTTTTTTTTTTTTTTTTTTTGCTTTATCTGTTGAGATGATTGTATGGTTTTTGTCTTTCACTCTCTTGATATGATTTGTGTATTTACATTTATCAATTTGTGTATTTTAAACCATCCTGCATTCCTGGGATGAATTTTATTCCCTCCTGTTTGATCATGGTGTATATATTCTTGATGATTTGTTGCATTCTATTGACGATTTCTGTGTCTCTATTCATTACAGGGATTGGCCTATAGCTCTGTATTTGTTTTGGTATCAGGCTTGCCTCCAGGAATGAGTTAAAAAATTTCTTCCATTTCTATTTTGCTAAAGAGCTTGAGAAGAACTGGCAATAGATTTCTAAATTTCTTTATGTAGTTCAGCTGTGAATCCATCAGTTCTTGGGTTTTTCTTTGATGGTAAATTTTAAAAATTATTTTCAATTTCATTGACTGATATTAGGTCATTTTAAATTTTTATATCTTCTTGAATCAGTTTTGGTAATTCATATGTATCTATTTCTTCTCTATTTTCTATCCTAGGAGAGTAAAGATTTTCAAAGCAGGCATTGATGATCTTCTGCATTTCTATAGGATATGTAGTAATTTAACCCTTTTGGTTGCTTATTACATGGAGTTGAGTTTTTTCTTTTGTTCTTTTTTTTTTTTGATAAGGTTGGCTAGGTGTTTATCAATTTCATTTATTCTTTCAAAAAACCAACTCATTCATTAATTCTTTTCACTGTTTTATTACTATCAGTTGTGTTAATTTCTGCTCTGATCTTTCAAATTTCTTGCTTTCTTTCTATTTTGGGCTTGACTTGTTCTTCATTTTCTAGTTTGGTTGCAGCATAAGATTGTTTATTTGAGGGGCTGGGGAGATGGCTTAGTGGAATAAGGGATTCTCTGGCAAGCTCAAGGGCCTGAGTTCAATCCCTGGTTCCAAAAAAAAAAAAAAAGAAGAAGAAGAAAGAAAGAGATTGTTTATTTGTGCTCATTGTGTTTTCCTCATGTGGGAATTCTCTATTAAAAATTTCTCTCTGAGTACTGCTTTCATTGTATCCCACAGATTCTGGTAAGTCATATCTACAGTTTCATCTGAGTGTAAATATTGTTTAATTTCTTTTTTAATTTCATTTGTGGCCCATTAGTTGTTCAGGAGGATGTTATTTAGTTTCCATGTGTTTATGGAGTTTTTCCAATTTCTTTTATCAATAATTTCCAGTTTCATTGCATTATGGTCCAATAATATAAATGGGGGGGGGCAGGAAGATGGCTCAGTAGAATAAGTGCTTGCCTGGCAAGCACAAGGGCATGAGTTCAATCCCCAGTTCTACAAAAAATAATAATAATAATAATATGCATGGGATAATTTCAATTGTTGTGCATTTACTTAAGTATGTTCTGTGTGCTAGTATGTGGTCTATTTTATAGAACATCCTGTGTATATCTGAGAAGAATGTGTATTCTAATGTTGGGTGAAACACCCTAGAAAGGTCTACTAAGTTCATTCAAAACTTTGGTTTAATTATTTCTTTGCTGAGTTTTTGTCTAGTTGATTTATCTCTTTGTAACAAGAGAGCTTTGAAGTCCCCCATTACAATTATGTTATTACTTATTTGATTTTTCATATCAAATATTTGCCTTATATAGTAGGGGCTCCTGTGTTTGTTACATATACATTTATGATTGTTTTCTCTTCCTGTTGAGGTTTTCCCCTAGGAAGTATGCAGAGACCTTTTTAAAATTAATTTTATTGAGAAAGAAATAGCATTGAGACCGTTTCAAAACAGGTTAGTAGGACAGTTACAATAATTAATAGATTGCATATTGTTGTCTTTGTAGTAGTTAGTCATAGTATAAGATGCAGATATGATATCTTGTGTAAACACTATTAGTACAAATCTTTCTTCCCATTGGCAGTGATCTTATTCATCTCTTTTGATTATTCTTGGTGTGAAGTTCACACTGTTTGTGAACAGAATAAGCACCCATTTTTTTCTGGGTTGCTGTGAAATGTTTTCCATCCTTTCACTTTCAGTCTATGAATCTCCCCCCACTTTTTTTTGGCAGAATGGGGCACTGAACTCAGGCCTTTGTGCTTTCCAGACAAGTCCTTATTCTATTGAGCTATCTCCCTGGCCCCTTGAATTTCTTTCTGAGTTAAGTATGTTTCAGGTATATAGTATTTTATATACCTGTTTGTTTTGGGTATTGTTGCATTTTGTTTCTTGATCCACTCTGCCAGTCTATTTCTTTTGATTGGTGAATTCAGGCAATTTAAGTTAAGGGTATTACTCATATGTATTGACTTATTTTTGTCATGTTACTTTCCCACTGCTGTTTCTCTATCTTTTATCCCTGTTTAATGCTTTCCCTGCTTGGTGGTTCTTTTCTTTTCTTTTCTTTTTTTTTTTTTTTTGATGAAAGGGGAATTTATTGGCTCACAGAACTTGTAAGACTGGATTCAGGGTTGGTGGTTCTTTTGTACTGCTGTTCTTGTAACTGTTGTCATTTTTTCTCTTTCTAGAATGTCTGTCACTGCTCTTGGTAGGTTGATTTGGTGGTCACGAATTTCTTCATTTGCTCTTTGTTTTGGAAGTATTTTTTTCTCCATGAATTTTGAAAGATAGTTTTGCAGAGTACCTCCATCTGGGTTGGAAATTGTTTTTTTTTTTTTTTTCCAGGAGCTGAAGCTCACTACAAGCTCTTCTTGACTTCATGGTTTATGTTGAGAAATCTGCAATGATTCTGATGGATTTTCCTTCATAGGTGATCTGTAATGTTATGGTTTGTGTCTACTTGTCCCCCTGATACAGGGAAGTAAAACTCCCGACCTGACCTAGATGAGCTTGTGTTCGCTAAAACCGAAGAATGAATTTTAGGAACAAGCGGAGGTTGAGGATAAAACTTTATGGGATAGAAAAGCTTCTGTAGGAGAGGGACAGAAGGGGGGCCTGAATGGGTTGCCCAGGAAGCTGTCTCTCTTAGGGTCTTTTACAGGGCAAAGCCATGCGGGGCTAAGGTAGAGAAGAAGGGGTCTCGCTTAGGTGGATGTGGGGTGGGACAACACTATGGTCAACCAATGGGATTACATGTACCATTGTTCAGGTAAAGCTGATAAGGCCCGGGACCAAATGAGGAAATGAGTTGCGTAGTAAGCAGGCATGAATACGGGACAGGGTCTCTTTCTCTCCGGGGTTGGGCTAGTAGCTCATTTGGGTCTTTTTAAGGGATTGCTACCTATTTAGAGTATCAATCCCAGGTGCTACTCTTTTAGCCTTTGTTTGGCCTTTAGGTCTGGTTTGCAGCAGGAGCCTCTAACCCTTCCAGAGTTGCAGACATTTTGTTTTCCACATTATTTCTTTTGAGGGCCTGGCCCTGCCTGAATGCCTAAAAATATTTCCATCTAACTCCGCTGCCTACAACACCCCCACAGCCTCATGCAATCATGGGGTGGACTTCTAGACTTTGATTAATTAATGATCCAGTTCTGGGATTATGGGTGTAAGTACTACACTTGGTCTGGGGCAGATAGACTGAACGCAGCATCAGAGAGACAGCCTTGTTCTCTGAGGCAATTGTTGGTCCTAACACTCCTTTTTGCTCTTGCTCTTTTGCTGTCTTCCATTGCCATGAATTGCTGTCCTCTGCCATGTGCCAGTCTGCCATGGCATCAGCCAAGAATGGACTGAAACTTCCACAAAATATGCTCTAAATAAAACTTTCCTTTCTTAATTTTGGGTGTGGGATATTTTGTCGCAGCAATGAGAAAAAAGGAACAGAAATAGTTTCTTTTCTCTAACAGCTTTTAACATTCAGTTCTTTTGCTGAATTTCTGGGATCTTCATTGTTACTTTTCTGGGTGTACATTTATTTTGGTTATGGCTAATTGGAGTTGCATATACTTCATTTATCAGATTCTTTTCCCATACTTGGGTAATGTTTTGCTAATACTAGTGCAAATAGTCTTTTTATGTCATTCATGTTGTCTCCTACTTTTTTGTAGACACCTATCATCAGTCTTATACTGTTTTTCTTTTCCTTATCCTGCAGCTATTAAATTATTTCCTCATTCTTTGTTATTTTTAAGAGATCTTTCTTTTTGTAATCTCTAGCTTCACTGCTGTCTTCAAGAACTGCAAGATTATCTTCAGTTTCATTCAAGTAGTTTTGCCAGCTTTCAGTGGAAGTTTTAATTTCCTGGGTATTTCTTTTAATCTAATCTGCATTCTAAGTTTTTCCTACATTGTTCATTCAAGGTTTACAACATTTTTCTGTGCACCTCATTTTTTTAAATCTGTCTTCTACCTTGATTGTCTTCTGTGCTGGGCATTCATGTTTTATATTGTTTTGTTTAGTTCAGCTATCTTTTTATTAATGTCATTTCCATAGGTTTGATGATTTTTTTCATTTAGTAGGTCCACTTTGTGTCTAGCTGTATCTACTTTCTTATTTATTATATTTTTTGTAATTCTCTTTACTTAATTTGGCTTTGGTTGTTTTATTTTGTTTTTAACTTCATCCATCCATGCCCTGTGAATCCACTTTGGTAGAGTTAGCAGTTTCTCGTGGCAATTTATTGGCTTTTGCTTTCATGTTTCTATTTGTGTGGGGATTTGGGGTTTTTGTGCTAAGGTTTGAGGGTTGAATTTAGTGGATGGCTTTGTTTTTAATAAGGAGACCTTTGTTAATGTCTGTATTTTAGTGATGCCTTTGGGACTTCACTGTCCCAGGATTCAGCTCCTCTGCTTATTTGGGAGGGGAGGCTACTGCATATTTGGCTCAGTAGCCAGTTCTCCAAGAGTGGGGCTTAGTATTGTTAATTGCACAAAGACAATCTAGATATTGCCATACAGAGAAAACCAATTAGCACCAGAAAAATTGACCTTAGCTATAGTAATAATGTCAGCATCAATAATAGTGTCAAAAACAACTTAGACATTGATATACTCTAAGAACAAATGTATGAACCTTAACTATGGAAAAGAGATCTATAAAAGATCTGTAGTACACACATTAAAAAATCAAATATTGACATACACCAAATATCTACTAGATGTAACAACTATCCCACCACTAACAGTAGAATAGTATTCAACAGTAACAGCATAGAATTAACTACCTAAACATTCCTAAAGGTTAAAGATTGACTAGTAAAGATAGAAGGGATGGGAAACTGGAGATGAGAAAGCAAAAATTTGAGCTCTTAACTGATGGAAAATGAGGAAAAGGAGAGAGAAGTTAGATAGGAAATTTTATTGACGAGTAAAACAAAATTAATAGCATTAGGTAATAGTAACAGAAAAAAAAAGTAATAAAAGAGCCAGGTGTGGTAACATGTGCCTATAGTCCCAGTACTTCACAAGCTGAAGCAAGAGGATCACTGCAAATTCAAGGTTGATCTGGACTACAAAGTAAGTTCAACGTCATCCTGAACTCCATAGGGAAACCCTGTCTCAAAAAGACAAAAATAAATAAATAAATAAGAAATTTAAAGAAGAAAAAGAACAAAATAAAGTCAAAGAAAAAAAGAAAAAGACAAATAAGGAAAAACATTAAAGGAGAAAAGAAAACAGAGAGACTAAACCTCAAATTCCAAAATACCAATGAAGGAAAAAAAAATCAATTTAAAAATTTTGGGTTGAGAATACAGCTCAACAGTCTAAGCACCTGTCTGGCAAACACAAAGACCTGAATTCAGTCACCAGCACTGCATGCTACACGGGCCTGAGAACCATGTGGCAGCCTTGAAATAGGCCGTAGTGCACGTGCCTGTAATCCCAGCACTGGGGAGACTGGGACAGGAGGATCACTATGAGTCTGAGACATAGAGAGACCCTGTATCCAATAAATGAATAGGAATTTTTTTTTTTTCAGAAGTGGGGATTGAACTCAGACCCTTGCACTTGTCAGGGAAGCACTTATTCCACTGAGCCATCTCCCAGCACAGGAAAAAAAAAATTAAAAATGTAAAAGTTCCTCTGTGCTTTTGGATGAGTGGTTTCTTTTTTATTTGACTTCTATGAATACATGTTTCCAGTTCATAATTATGTTCACTATTGGGAACTGGTACAGATGTATAACACAGTTCTTCTTTTTCCTTTCTCCTTCAAATGAGTGATTTCTTTCCAAGATTTACATTCTTGGAATCCAATAAGTTGCGACTTTCCCCATGGGATTGTCTTGGGGCTAGCACTGTGGGCCAGGCGCCTTATTTCTCCTTGGGGATGGCAACTCTCTCAGGTTTACCTCCTTTTCCTGGATCACCAGGCTTGTCTGTGTTCAGGTCAGGGGTTTGGTTGGAACATCTGCTGCCAAATGTCCAGGGGAAACTAAGCACATATCCGGCTTGGAGTCTGTGGGTTTGGCCAGTCAGGGGACAAGATCTGCAAGGGCTGAGTCGGCAAGGGGTGAGCCCTGTACACGGGCAGAGCTCCTCCCCATCAGTGGGGGGTGAGATCCCCAACTCTGATTTTTATTAGCACATGTTTGTAGTACATAATGACTGTGCTCATTGTGGGAAGTTAGTATATGTACAGAAGACATCCTAATCCTTTATATGTCCCAGCTGTTTTAGGCCACCAAATACAGTTCTCTATCATCATGACTTAATGAAACCAAGACTTTATCAAAGACTAATAATTTATAGCATGCCAATTAACAAGGTGCCTACTTACCCATTTTTTTTTTTTTTTTTTTTTTTTTTGGCAGAACCTGGGATTCTCAGACCATTGAGCTTACCAGGGAAGCACTTATTCTACTGAACTATCTCCCTAGCCCCTACATAAACTTTCTGATGTCTAACACATCTTAAATCCGTGACCACAGGAAATAAATCCTTTTTGTAAATACATTTTCTGATTAATAATTTGATACCTTGTGTTTTGGACTGGGCTTCCAGTTGTAATAGCCAGTTGCTAAGGAAAATATTACAATTAGATTAAAAATGCATTGGTGTTATACTAGATATATTTTGAAGTCTGAATTCACTTAAAATGTGGCCAGTGCTGACAAGGGAAGATAAAGAACATCTCCACCTTCTCACCAAGTCCTGCTGGACAGTGCTGCATCAGAGGGGAAGTTCTGTAAAGGCAGGAGCCTCTGATGTTTTCATCAGGGCCGACTGTGCTCCCCAGCACAGGCTCCATAACCTTGAGGTAGTCCCCAGGGTAAAGGGAGAGGGCTAAAAATAATGGTTTTAAAGCTTTGAAGCATTATTCATGGAGAAGGTATGAGGGATGGGGTGTCTTTAGGCACGTACACAGGGACTATATTATTCCAATGATATCATAGGGTCAAATTTTAAAGTGTTAAACCAAAAACAAACAGAACTTGGATGGGCAGAAAACTCTTCCATACTCCAAAAAGGTAACCTTTATATCCAAAGAGTGTCCCTGGGCCAGACACACCACATCATTTAGGAGCTTGTTAATATCATAAGGCAACATCCAGCCACATTTAGTGTGGGAAATCTGAGTGAAATTTCCAGTGTAGATTTCCAAATTTTATGTCATGCTATTCCTACCATGATCTCTCCCTTGGCTTTATCTTCTACCTTTTAAAAGCAGATGTTGACAGTAGAATCCTTGTATCAAGGTTGCCATCACCAAGCCCTACAGAAAATGGAGGAAAACCAGGAAATAGAGCAGAAGTGCTTTCTAAACTCAAGCTCAGGGCAAATACAGTTTGGAGACCAGAGCAACAGGCTGTTCACTTTCATTCTCCGTGCTAGCCCTCTCCATGCTGTTGGGTTTGGATGGTTTGAACCCAGGAATTTGAGACCTGCTTGAACCACACAAGGAAACCTTGTTTCAAAATAAGAATAACATTTCTCTTAATATTGTCTATAAAAGGTTTAATTAGCACAATTGAAAGAAATACTTTATTTCTGTAAATGTAATATACTGATTATCTAATGCCACACTTACACATCTTTATGAGGAAAAACTGTCCATCCAAACTTGACACAAGTCACGATCATCAGGTTGGTAAAATAGCTAAATGGAGCTTGCTTAAGCAAGCCCAGGGACCCAGGTTCGGCTCCAGCAAACCACATGCTGCACCAGCCTCAGTCTCAGGAGTGCTGAGCTGGCAACCAAGTCCAGAAGTAGTGGTACATGCCTGTAATCCCAGTGCTGGGAGACTGAAAACAGGAGGATCACTAGGAGGCTGAGCTGCACAGTGAGACCCTGTACCAAACACATTCCAAAAAAAAGTTAAATGATCATCGATTGTTACACATTCCTGTTTGATAGATGTTATATGGGAAAAATTTATATTTCAGAATGGATCAAATGCAGCACTTAAAACTATATTCTTTAGAGGGGTATGCGAATGATCAAAGATAATGTTAAATATATATGCATTCATAAGCAATAGCACATTCTTAATACAATTTATCAGTTTTTGATTGTACATTTCATTTTGAAATACAGATGATGCATCTGGCAGTCAGCTTACATGAACTTAAAAATGGATGGGTTTCTCATTTTTTAAATATTCTAGTTTTTATGTCTATGATCATAGCTCATGAGATACACAAGGGTTATATGTGTCATTGTAGAGACAGAAGGCACCCATCTTAAGGTCAGGTCTCTTCACCTGTCCTACGTTCACCTCACAGAAAGAAACGAATCAATGCCATTAGCATTCTTTGGCCAAACTACACAAATGACTCAATTCATTAGATTGTGTGTCTAAATTCCCAAGACACTAGTCCGTAACACTACACTTCCCCAAACACAAGCAGCATACAGATACCTGATGATAGGCAAGGAAAATCCATTCTACTCCTCTGTGATTTTGCTCTATTAGACAGCATTCATTATTTAAACTTACTTTCATTGAATACCCTCAAAAGTACAAAATGTTATCTAATGATCTAATGATGAATACTAATGGAGTGTATCATACCACATGGTAGTTTATAAATTGGAACACACACAAACAATTTGCTGCAAATGGACATAAAAATTGTTATTCCCATTACATGCTAAAAATCTGGAGAAGGTTGGATCTCACTGGGCTACTTAGAAGGCACAGTTATTCCAGAGAACCAGGAAGTAATCCATTATGCTGTCAGTCTACTTTTTACTAGTTTCCAACAAGGTGCTCCAAGAAGGAATCAACAGTATTCACTGTAGAAAACTGAATGTCATGGCACTTGAGAAAAATTCATTGAATACATTAACTACTAGCCCCCAAAATTATTCTACATGTCTGTATGCAGCAGGTCACATTTACAGCAACTGTAAAATAGGCTTTATTGCAGTTTATGTATCGTCCTCATCATTATTTTCTTCCCAGTCATTTAGCTGAGAGCTGGAAAGCAAAGCTTTCGGGGCCTTGCTCTTTCTCATCCCTTTTTGCTCCAATCCAGAGGTGAGGTGGCTAATTTATGCATCACAGGAATTAATACAGCAGTGAATATTGCTGACCCCAAACTCGTGTACAGAACTACTGACAAATCTGGGTATTGTCCTTGGAGAATTCCAATTACTGCAGGAATAGCCATTTCTCCAAGAGCACCACCAATGACAAAAAAAGCTGCAGATTTCCCACTTATGGTCGTGTACTGCTCAAGCCAAGAAACACCACTGGGAAAGGTGGTGGCCATTGAGGCCCCATACACGGAACTCGCTATCCAGAGACAAAGCGGGCTCTTGTCAAAAAGCACCAGGAATAAAGATGAGAGCAGGCTGCCGATGTTGCTCAGCACAATCATGGTTCCAGGCTGCAAACATGTAGCAAAGAAGATCGCCAGGCCCCTGCAGGCTGCAAAGGTCCCCCAGAAGATGGAGTTCACCCCAGCTGCTTCGCTTTCCACCTTGCCAACGTGGGTGGTTGCAAATGAGAAAACGTAAGAGCCATAGGTGATCTCAGCTCCAACATAAAAAAAGAAGAACACAAAAAGGGGCCGGGGAGATGGCTCAGTGGAATAAGTGCTTCCCTTGCAAGCACAAGGACATGAGTTCAATCCCTGGTTCCGCCAAAAAAAAAAAAAGAACACAAAAAGGAGGCAGAGCAGGGCCTTGTGATGCTTAGCTCTCCGAGATGCCTAAGCAGATGCTGATGATTTTTCATACCTTGAACTTTTCTTGAAAAACAGAGCAAAGAAGAAGACAGAAACTACAAAGATGTAAGTGCCAATAGAAACAAACGCCTACAGTAAGTTCAAGTCATCAGGTTGTGAACAGAAGGTCTGGGCTGGCTTCAAGTGATTGGTTGCCTTGAGGGTGAAGGTCAGGCTCTGTGTGGTTTCCAGCTGACACTGTTGTCTGCAGGGCCACTTTTGCCAGAATAGGAGCCAAAAATGCACCCAAGGCAAAACTGAAGTGTAAGGCTTGCATGTGTGGGGCTCCTTAGTCTCCCCATAGAACCAAGATGAGGACATCTTTCACTGGTGGCAGTACACTACCAGTGAAAGATGGGGAAGCGATTTAAGTTAAATATGAAATCATTAAAAGAAAACCTCATTACTATCAAAGAGAAGATGAGTGTCTTTTACTTGCATGAGCATTCTAATGTTCTCATTTGTATATGAATCAATTCTGGTTTAAGGAATGCTAACCCTTGCTATCAAACAGTTCTGTGCATAGCATTTCATATGTATGCATGAAATTGCACAAGCTGATAAACTACTACCTTCTACAGACAGACATCTTGGAGACCAGCCTCTGTAGTGTTAAACTGCTGGACACATGAGCCTCTGGCTGTGTGGAAAGGATGTATACATATAGTGCTCTGAAGTAAAGAAGTTACGGCTGAGGCAAGGAAGGACATGGGCTGCTGACATCCTCTGTTCCAGAGCAGTAAAGCTGCCAACCTTAGAGATTTCTAGGCAGTGTGCTCCCTCTCTCTCTCCCTGCCCCTCTCTCTCTCTCTCTCTCTCTCTCTCTCTCTCTCTCTCTCTCTCTCTCTCTCTCTCGTATCTAGTACAGGGTCTACAGGGCTCACTACACAAATCAGACTTGTAGTGTTCTTCCTGTTTTCAGTGTCCCAAGAGCTGAGATTATAGGTGCGTGCCACCATGCCCAGTCTTAGGCAGTTCTCTTACCTGGCAAAATTTACTACTTGGAGAAGTCTTCAAACTGACTCCCAAGGTCCTGCTCAGTTCCCTTTCTTGTCTCAATATTCCCTTCTGTTGTTAGAAAACCACATCACTTCTCTCTTTTATTTAAGCTGTTTGCTATCTACTCCTTTGAAAGTTTGGGGGCTTCATTACTTGTGATAGAGACACTATCAAAGACTCTTTATAAAACAGTAATAACAGCCAGAAATGGTGGCACAAGCCTACAATCCCAGTGCACAGGAGGCAGAGGCAGGAGGATCTCCATGAGTTCAAAGCCAGTGTGGACTACATAGTGAGATCAAGACCAGTGTGAACTACACAGTCTCGGAAACAAACAACAAACAAAAGAAACCAAATGGGAGTAATTTTCATAGACCTATTTAATTGTAAATGTTTTAAATATATGAATTTTGGGGCTGGGGAGATGGCTCAGTGGAATAAGTGCTTCCCTGGCAAACACAACTCTCTGAGTTCAATCCCCAGTTTCACAAAAATAAATAAATAAATAAATAAATAAATAAATAAATAAATTTAACATCTAACAGCGGCTATATTTCTAGATCTTACTGTACTGAAAATTAGTAGAAAATTGTAATTTCAGAATATTATTTATACATAATGCATATGAAAAACCATGGTCAAGAACTTGAATACCTAAGACTCTACTATGACCTTTAAAAGAATAAGAACACGTTTTAGTATGTGCACATACATGAAAACCTACAAGGTGAAAGGCCAGAGCATGAGGTCCTTGGCTGTCTTTTTTAACAATCAGATCTTTTCAGATAGACATATAGTACCACACTCTACAATTAACACTAAAATAAGACTCAGTATTTCTATGATTTATAAATAATATTGCGCAGAACCAGATGCAAAAAAACCCCTGAATTTGGAAGTAACCTATATAATGTGTGTTTTTAGTAGGTTTTCAAAGAATGATGGCACAATGCGAAGCTCCACTGTGCACAAACAGAAAGTGCTGAGAGAGAAAAGGAGACAGAAGGAAGACAAGCGCAGCACTGCTCTCCGGGGCCTCTCCTGCGCGCTTGGGCCTGGGCACTCTCCATTGCATCGCTGCTGCTCTGCTTTCACCACTAACTAGTAATTTGAAACTTATTTTATGCCACCACACCAGCATTTTCCCTAATATTGCAATCATAAAATTCTCTCCTAAAATGAGAGCCAGCTCACCTGGGCTGGAATTACCCACAGAAGGGTCCTTCCTGTGCTGCTACTATAAATCGACCATCTTCCATTTGAACAAAATCCCTCACAGCCACCTCGTAGTGAGCTGCTCAAACCTGGTGCTCTGACTGGCAAGAAGAGGAGGTGCCAGCAGGTGGCTCTCACTGGCTGACCTCTGAACAACTCAGTAAGTGCATGTCACTTCAAGAGGCAAGTGAGTTCAGTGTCGGCTCTCCTACTTCCCTGGGAGAAAGTCTGCATGCCCAGAGACAACCTGGGAGATTCACTGACCTGCATTCAGAACACCAGCTGCAACTCCGCAGACTGACATCGTGGCAATCAGTAATTCTGCCGTCTTGCAGAAAGGAACAATGTAAAGGCTAAGTGCAGTGGCCAATGTTGACAGCGCTGGGAAGAAAAGGTGACAGCCATAGAAAATGGTATTCAACAGGTAGGGGTGCAGCTCCACAATAGAACACTGGCCTAGCACGTTCAAGGCACTGTTCTGTCCTGAGGAACACAAAACAGCCTTCATACTCCTGTAGAGTCATGCACAAAGTTAACAGCACAAAAACTGCCAAAAATGCATGGGAAGACCCAACTAAAACTGAGTAATCATGAAAAGATGACAGTGGCAGCTTGTACAAGTAGTTTCAGCATATGAATCTCATATTAGTTTTATGCAATAAAATATATAAATTATGAACACTATTATTACTTCTGCCCTAGGAACGATTAAGCCATGAATTATACTAAGAAAAGTTTTATAACAAGAAGAAAAATTATTTACTTAAATGTTTCACATTTGTCTTAGCTTTCATTGTTGAGCCCAAACACCCAACACCCAGAGTTAAGGAGGAAAGGTTTATTGTAGCTCCGAGTTTGCAGTGTTTTCAGGTGGTCGCTGCCTGGTAGGGTGGCGTGGCAGAGGGGCGTCCCAGAGGAGAAACAGTTTTATGGTGGGCACAAGGCAGCAAAAGAGCAATCAGAGAACAGTGACCCTCTTTCTGTCCCTTTCATCCTACCCGTGATGCCACCCCTAGGGCAGGTAGCACTCACACCCAGGTGGGGCAGGCTTACTCCTACCACGGCATTGTCAGCTCATCCTGGTATCACATCCTCAATCCCAGCATCATACAACCTAGATCCAGCCACCTCCAAAGCCTACCTATGCAGGTATCAGGCTTTGCGAGGTCATCTGGATACAAGCCACAACGTTTAAGCACCAAGAGGATATTTATGCGTGAGTTAATGTAAAAGGGGAAAAAGAAAATATGATCATTATAATAGTTTGTGGCAGAAAATTATGAACTAGTTTCACGAATAGGAAGGAAAATACAATGAATATATTCTTCCAGTCCATTTTAGAAGTAGGAAGTATTGTTTATTGTTTATCAGCAGTAAAATATTCTCAGTTGCTCCAAAGATGTTTTATCAAATTAATTCTATTTTAAATTTTATTTTAAAATGACTATTTATATATTTTTTAAAAGGGTGTTAAAAGTGCTTTGCTAGTGATGTCCAGAGTGACAAAGGGCATTACTGGGTATCACTGACATGGGCCAGCGGGGAACAAACATGTAGCCTACATCATGGTAATGCATGTCACTGCGCCCCCTCATTTTCAGGACAGAGGCCACAGATCCTGGGCAGCTCGTCCTCGTGGCTGTGGCCTGAGACCTGCCCTGTGCCCTCCTCAGTAGACCTTGGAACCTTCAGCGTGCTGAAGGCTCAGGATTGCCTCCCAAGGGCCCCGGCAGACCTGTTTCCAGAGGTCCCAGTGTGGATCCCCCTCCGTGCCCAGGTGACAGACAGCGAAAGCCATTCTGCAGGCTGCTGTTTTTCATCTGTACAGCCATATTGTAAATACCTTTACAGTCCCAAGAAAGAAAAAATATTGGCGTTGTCTTACCTAAAAGTAAAATATGATTCATGTATTCAAAAAGAACGCCACCGATCATAGAGCCACACAACACTCCGGAGGCTCGGCCCACAAAAATTAGAGAAAGACCGCTGAGATTTTGGTTTAGATTTGTTGCCAGATCTTGAAACGTGGGTCCCAGTATACCAATCCTCATTCCCTAAAATTTAAAAAGACAAAATCTTCTCACTTAGAACCATTAAAATGAGAAAGCAATTCTATACACACATATAGAATGCTATTAACAATAAAATTTTACTAGGAAATGTGTTAGAAAGAACTGAGGGTTCTGGTTCATTTCCAGAGGAAATATGTTCGATTTTTTTAAAAAAGAAAAATGGGTCTAATAATCTCTTCTTCAAGCAGAATTGATCCTAATCACAGCGTTCTACACCAAGTGAAAGTAGGGCCGCGGGAGTCTCAGACTAGGAATCATAGCGTGTACGAGACCGCCCAAGATCATTACAGCAGAAGAAGCTGAGTACTGGCTCTAAACAGATTAGGGGAGGCCTTCAGGGGACTCAGAAAACCCGGCACATCAGAGGGGCTCACCCAGGGGCTGCAGTGAGAACTTTCTCCTCCTCTCCCCCATCCAGGCTGTAACTGGTTGGGGCTCAGGCTCTCTGAGATGCTAAGTAACCAGTGACTAGCCTCGAAGGTCTAACTCTTCTCATTCTGCAAACATCTAAAAATCAATAAATTTAGAAAGAAGAATTTGGTAAAAGGCACACATGGTCACAGAATGTGCTGAAAACGAAAAGAAAACTCAGAACTTAAGGTTCTGAAGCCTGGATTTGAACAGGATTGTGGACAGAATAGAAGTTGTTCCTGACTCTTCTATAAAAAGCCACTTTCGTCAGGTGCCAGGGTCACTGGGGTAGAATGCGCCGCTCCTCCCCTGCCAGCTCCTTGCTCTTCGGCTTCTTCAGGGGTCTGGTTATCTTTGGTGGCTCAAGTGGCGGCCGCGGAGCGAGGGGCTTGCTTCGTGCTGTGCAGGTCCCTGTGTGTCTGAAGACGTAGCCGTGGTGGTTCGGCAGGCGCTCCGGTCCTCAGCTTCTGAAGCGGCAGAATTTAAGAAGATTTTATTCATGTGCATGACATAGAAGATGAATTCTTCATCCTCCACCATGAATGAAGAACCTGATGCTCTATCA
>PVKA01009864.1:7020-25082 GCA_004027165.1 Ctenomys sociabilis
AAAAAAAAAAAAAAAAAAAAAAAAAAAAAAAAAAAAAAAAAAAAAAAAAAAAAAAAAAAAAAAAAAAAAAAAAAAAAAAAAAAAAAAAAAAAAAAAAAAAAAAAAAAAAAAAAAAAAAAAAAAAAAAAAAAAAAAAAAAAAAAAAAAAAAAAAAAAAAAAAAAAAAAAAAAAAAAAAAAAAAAAAAAAAAAAAAAAACGTGGTAAATTCGTTAATATTTAAACAACATTCAGGCAAATTACACAAGTAGTTTTAGAGGAAGCAAGAATTTGTATAGTGATACCAAACTTCATAAAACAAAAACTACTGGACACAAATGGACAGACAGACACTGATATAATCATAGGAGACCTCAACTACAACTAGACAGCTCAATCAGACAAAAAAATTACTGTAAAGTAGCAGAGTTAAAGCATAGCACTGATCAAATGGATTTAACAGAGTGCAACAGAGCATTAAGTTATTCCAAAATAAACCATATCTTAGGTCATAAAGCTTGCCTAAATAAATATAAAAAAATTTAAATGATCTGCATATTATTAAATCATAGTAGAATGAAGAGGAAAGAAAAAAGTTACACTCTAACACATGACAATGAAACAATACATTACTACATAATCAGTATATAATCAATAGATTACAGAAGAAATCAGAGATGAAATAAAGAAGTTTCTAGAATCAAATGACAATGGAAGCAAATATGTCAAAATGTATGGGACACAAAGAATACAATTTGAAGAGGCAAGTCTATAGCTATGAATATATATATTAAAGGAAGTGAGCAATCCCAAGCAACCTAATGATGCATTTCAAGTTCCTAGAAAAACAAGAACAGTCAACATTAACAGAAGGATATAAACTACAGAGACCCAAATGGAAGTTAATGAAATTGAGACTTAAAAAAAAATAAATACAAAGAATCAGTGAATCAAGAGTTGGTTCAGCCAGGGAGATGGCTCAGTAAAATAAGCACTTGCCTGGAAAGTGCAAGGGCCTGAGTTCAATCCCCGGTTCTGCCAAAGAAAAAAAGAGTTGGTTCATTATAGGGCAGGGGAATTGGCTCAGTGGAATAAGTGCTTCCCTGGCAAGCACAAAGGCCTGAGTTCAATTCTCAGTTCCACAAAATAACAACAACAATAATAATATTTCAGTAAATTGGAGAACCTAGACAAAATAGAGAAATTCCTAGACATATATGAATTACCAAAATTAAAACAGAAAGATATAAAGTCTCTGAATAAATGAATAACAGGCAACAAAATACAGATAATAATAAAAACTCTACCAATAAACAAAAGCTCAGGAAATGATGGCTTCACTATAGAATTCCAAGCAGAACTTCGGTGAAGATCTAATGCCAATAATCCTCAAACTCAGGTAGCATTACTCTGATACCAAAACTGGACAGAGATTTAACAACAACAGAAAAAAGGTAACTATACGCAATCTCTCTTAGGAATTCACATGCAAATATCCTCAAGTTACTGGCAACTAGAATGCAACAAATCATTAAAAAGATCATACATCCTGGACCAAGTTGGCTTCATTCCAGGGATACAAGGATGGTTTAAGAAATGCAAATCAATATATGTAATCTATCACATAAATAGAATCAAGGAGGGGCTGGGAAGATGACTCAGTGGAATAAGTGCTTCCCTGGCAAGTACAAGGGCCTGAGTTCAATCCCTGGTTCTGCCAAAAAAAACAGAATTAAGGAGAAAAACAACACCATAGATCAAACAAAGCCTTTGACAAAATCTAATACTGATTCATGATACTAAAAAAAACCCTGAACAAAATAGGTACAGAGGGATATTATCTCAACATGATCAAAGCTTTTTATAACATTCTGTCATAATTAAATTAAATACTGTCATATTAAATTAAATGGGGAGAAAGCTGAAAACTTTCCCTCTAAAATCAGGAATAAGACAATAAGAACCACTGTTTTCACTCCAGTTCAACACAGTCCTAAAAATATTAGCAAGAGCAATCAGCCAAGAGAAATAAATAAAGAGATGTATAGGAAAGGAAGAAGTCAAATTATCATCATTTGTAGGTGACATGATCCTCTACATAGAATACCCTAGAATTAATAAGCAAATTCAGTATTTTAGCAGGATACAAAGTCAACAAATAGAAGTCAAGAGTGTTCTTGCAGACCTACAAAATGAACTCACTAAGAAAGAAATTAGAAAAATACCACAACTCATAATAGCATCAAGAGAAATCAAATACTCAGGAATTAACCCAATACAGAAGTGAAAGCCCTCTAGAACAAAAAACAAAATGAAACTGACATCTGAGGAGCTGGGGAGATGGCTCAATAGAATAAGTGCTTGCCTGGCAAGCACTATGGCCCTGAGTTCAATCTCTAGTTCTGAAAAAAGAAAAAAAAAATTACATCTGAAAAACAAGATCTAAGAGTACATCATAAAATGAAAGACAAGATGGGCATTTTAGGCATATGCCTAAAATCCCAGCACTCAGAAGGCTGAGGCAGGAGGATTGTTGTGCATTTGAAATCAGCCTGTACTACAAAGTGGTCTTAAGAACAGCATGAGCTACATAATAAGATCCTATCTCAAAAAGATTTTAAAAAAGAAAGAAAGAAATGAATGAAACAGAAGCCATCACCTATTCTTGGATAGGCAGGACTACTATTCTCAAAATGGTCATACTTTTGAACCTAATATACAGATTTAATGCAATTCCAACAAAAGTATCAACAGCATTCCTTACAGAACTAGTGGAAACAATCCTGAAATTCATATGGGTCCAAAAGATACCTAGAATAGCAAAAGTAATCCTGGGAGTAGCAAAGCAAGGAGGCAACCATGACCTCAGATTTCAAGTTATATTATAAATTACAGTGATTAAAAACAGCATGATAATGGCAAAAGAAAACCCACCCAAAATAAAATAGAACAACAAAAAACAGACATGTGGACCAATGGAACACAACAGAGGATGCAGAAACATCAGGCACATCAATTATAATGCTTTTGGCAGAACAAAGACAGCTTCTTTAACAAATGGTGTTAAGAAAACTGGCTATCCACATACAGAACACTGAATCTAGACCCATATATCCCAGCATGTATTAAGCTAAAATCAAAATGGATCAAAGATGTAAATGTTGGGGCCAGGGAGATGGCTCAGTGGAATAAGCACTTCCCTGGCAAGCGCAAGGGCCCAAGTTCAATCCCTAGTTCCAAAAAAAAAAAAAAAAAAAAAAAAAAGTTCTAAATATTAAAAGAGGAACAATGTGCTGGAAGATAAAACAGGAGAAACTCTTTATATCAATATTCATACCTCGGCCTTCTTGAGTGTTGGGATTACAGGCATTCGCACCATGCCCAGAAAAAGTTAAAAGCTCTTGAAGACATAGATGTAGGCAAGGACTCTCCAAGCCAAACCTCAGTAAAAGAAACAACCAAGAGTGTAAAGAGACAACTTATAGATGGGAAAAAAAATTTCAGCCCTCCATCAGAAAGAGGGCTAATATCTAGAATATATAATAAGCTAAAAAAAAAAAAAAAAAAAAAAATTGGCCTCCCCAAACAAAAGACCCAGTCCAGAAAAATAGGTAAATGAAATAAACTCACTTTTCAGAAGAAGTATAAATGATCGACACATGAAAAAATGTTCAACATATCTGGTCATTAGAGAAATGCAAATTAAATGAATAACGAGATTCAATGTTACTCCAGAAATAATGGGTATATGAACTCAAATAATTACAAATGCTGAGGAAGCTGTGGGAAAAAAGGAACCCTTTCACATTATTAGTGGGAACATTGTATAAACTACAACAACCCCTATGTATAGAGATTCATCAAAAACTAAAACTAAAAATTCCATTCAACCCAGCTAATCCTTTCAGGTATTTTCCTGAAAGAGTTAATGACATTTCATCACAATAATGAATTCATGCCCATGTTTACAGCAGGGTAATCTATAATAGCTAAATCTTAGAAGCAGCCTCTAGGTTCAGCAGCAGATGAATAGTAAAAGAAAGTATTGTATTTACATAACTGGAGTACTATTCTGCCACAAAGAAAAATAAATGAGTCATTTATAGGAAAACAAATGCACCTTGATACCATAATCTTGAATGAAATAAATTAGACAGGCTTAATTATCTCATGATTTATCTTGAGAAACCTGAAATATAAATAAAGAGCAAAATAAAAGACAGATAATAAAAAATAGACAGATCTTTTGCAAAAGGGAAGAGAACCAAGAGATAGAAGGAGGAAAAAGGGAGGACTAGGGAGGGGAAGAGAAAAGAAAGAGAAAAAGATGTGTTACCTCATGTACCACCTGCCAAGAGGAATGTGATCACTGTGTACTGCAAACACAAGCCAACAGAAATAGTAACAATAAAAAATAACAAAAGAATGAGACTTAACTTTAAGAGGAAGGCCAGAAAAGGTGCTCACAGTGTGGTCTTTTTAGTCAAGCAGGAATTCAACAGTAAAGTAGGCAGTAGGATACACCTGCTTACAACTAGTAACTTCTGTTCCTCTTTGTTACAGCTCAAATATTACATGTGGAAAATGACAATGCTTTAGGAAAAAAAAAAGAACTAAGGTGCCCATAAATAAAAAAGTCTCAAAAAAGTTTACAAGAGCTTCTTCTTATGTGCTTGTTTTTTGTTTTGTTTGTTTGTTCTGCAGTACTAGGGATTGAACTCAGGACCTTGCACTTGCCAGGGAAGTGCTTATTCTACTGAGCTATCTCCTGGGCTCTACATGTTTGGTTTTGTAGGCGGTATAAAACTTAAGAAAAAAACATAAAAAGATAAATCCATAATTATAAAGTCACAAAAAACATTATATGAATTACAAAATAAGGTAATATAATCTAAGGATCAAATGAAAGGCTTAGTAAATCAAATTTCTTGGGCAAAAATTTAAGTAACTACCAACTAGATGAATTAATCTCAGTAAAATATTTAGTTCCTATAACCTATCTTATAATTACTCTACATAATGCTTTATTATAAATTTTAATATGATAAAGCAAATAGAAAAAGAAAAAAAAAAAAAGAAACTCCAATGAGATGAAAAAAGAAGAGTATTACACTTACAAGCCAGTTCCATTGGAGACCAAAGACGGATACTGTTTCTTATTGCATAATAAACCAAACTGATGAAATATTAATTAAGGGCAAAGCATATTTAAGAGTTATAAATGAAAAAGTCTTTTGCATAGTAATAGCTACTAATTGTGGGTAGCGATTACAAGTGAACATTTGGTGCCACATCCTATTAACATGGATGATTTCATTTGCTCCTCACAGAAACCTTGTTAGACCATATTACTTCCATTTCATTGAGGTAGAAATCACAGTTCAGAGAGCTAATGTTTCTCTGCATAGGTCCATTCAGTGAGCTGCAGGGTTAGAACTCGAACCTAGGCAGACACACTCTAAGCCCATGCTCTTATTTGTATAAAGAAGACAGCATATGATGCACAAAGAAAAAATAAACAAACCAAACCCGCCGAAACTAACTTCCCTTCAATGTTTGCTTACCCTGAAGACCTGCATATTTAAGAGATGACCAGTTTGGTATGTTATAACAACCTCCACCATCTTCTTGTTCTTCTGATTCACATCGGTAAAGTATTTGATTTAGCTCAGCCAAAGTCAATTTAGAGGCAATACTGAGAATTAGAGAATAAGGCAACTGATTAAAAATATTAAAATTTCACCTCCTGCCAATAAAAACAAAAGAAAATCTTCATTGAAATCACAAAATATCTTTGCAATGCAGGTTTAGGAGCTCAGTATTGAAATAAATTATCTATCTATCTATCTATCTATCTATCTATCTATCTATATAAAATAAAAATAGCAATTAAATGCTAGATATTAACTCAGAACTAATGTTACTTTCCTAAAAAAAAAAAAAAAAAGAAAAAAGAAAATAATCAAGCACTAAATTGTTTTCATTAAAAGAGTGATGGAACCATGCATAGTGGTACATGCCTGCAATCCCAGCACTAGGGAGGGTGAGGCAGGAGGATCACTGCAAAGTCAGTGTCCACCTGAACTACATGGTGAACTTGAGGCCACCCTCTGCTTTTTCTGAATGGTCTCTAGGATGCTGTCAGAGTCTCCGAGCATGCAAGGTGTAGTAGTGCAGACCTGAATGTGGTACTTTCCAACTGGCTTCTGGTTGTACATTGTATGAAAAGTTGCTACTTCATATACTCTCATTGGAGGTACTTTAAAACTTCTGCAACCTTGTTCATAGCAGAGATGGGCAACCAACCATTCTGCCTTTGGGCTAAGTCCAAGACTGGAAGCGCTGCTGCTGCTTTATGCCCTTCTAGATAATTTTTTATGATTGCTTCTATCCTCTTACAGTTTTCTGGTGTGAAATCAAATGGAGTACCTGAATTATTCTCAGGAGCATCTCTGTGCACAAACAAGGATCCTCCAGCACCATTCTGCACACCTGTCTTTTGCAAATTCCTTATTTGTCTTCCCCACGAGGCAGTGAGGCCTGTGGCCCAGGCCTGCAGCGCCAAGGAGAACATGGCCACCCCGCAGTCCCCCTTTCCAGGGCGGAGGTCCAAATCTCCACCATTATTTTTAAAAAATGTGAGCATATTATTTTGTTATATGGCTGCATTGTAATTAAAGTAACAGAAAGAGTGCACAACATGAGTGCACATGACAGTGCACCCTAAACTGAAAGAGAAACACAGCAAAATGGTGACAAAAAGGACACTGGCACTGCTGGTCTCTGACCACACTGAATAGTTTAAATCATAATCATCAAACACATAAGGAACTGCTTACATAGTAAAGTAGTAACTCATCAGTTCTGTAACTGGCAAAGCACTACAAAAGAAAGTATACTTACGAAGCAAATGGGATTTTTAAAATAGGATCTGAGTTGTCAACAGCAAGGCTCCCGGATTTAAAGTGAGAGCTGAACTGTGTGAGATGGTTCCGAAGAATTCCAACAGCAATTTGTGCATGTGGATCAAGACTAACTCTGAATAATAATAAAAGGTGATTAAAATTTTTAGGAATAACTTATTAAAAGTTAACAAGATATGCAAACTGTTTTAAATATAACTCAATAGTTTGAATGCTAATTAACATACCTGAATATAATAACACTTCCTGGAGACAAATTTTCGAATTCTATTTCTTGAATATATTCATGGGGCCCTTTTGCAGCAATTCCAGCTTGTTTAACAATTTTACTTTCACTGAGCTTGGGAAATAAGTGTAAAAATTTGTTCAAAGAAATAATCTAATGTCATCAAACTATTACATATAGTAAAAACTGAGAGCCCCAGATACCTGAATATGTTCTCTGATTTCTACTGTGATGTTTGGCATCCCATTGATGGAATGCTCATCCTTTCTGTAAGGTTGTGTATTTCTCTCAACAGTTCTAGCTTCAAGAACAACTTCTTCAATTTTGCCTAGAAACATACAAAAAATTTTTAACAAAAAATATTCCTAGTGAATATTCAAAGCTTAAATAAGAACTCCATTAGCCATACAAAAGATTAGAAATCAAATACTAATCAACCAAAATATGAAATATAATAAAGATCACAATTTCATAGACTGAAAAATGGAAATGTTTAATGAATGATCAGTGACTAAAAAAATGAGGTAATATTGCCCAGTGTCTGAGTTCTGTCAGGTAACTATGGCTGCTAGGAGCATAGTAGCTCAGCGGTGGAATGTGTATTTAGTCAGTGTGAGGCTGTGAATTCAATCTCCAGCATTAAAAAACACAAACTAAACAGAAAACTATGAACATTAGCAAAGATCAGACAAGATTACTGAATATAAATTTCTGAATAGTTGAGTAGTGAATATTTAACCTAAAACTACAGAGGTTGATAATTTTTAAAAACTGGAGTTACGCACCTTTAGCAACTATTAACAAATACAAAATATGATTTTTATGGGAATCATTATTCCCTAAGTCAACAAACTTGGAAGTTGTTTGTATCAAAGCAAGGTTTTAATATATGCTATCTATAATGGCAAGGAAACATACACATCTAGCTTAAAAGGAAGTAACAATAAGGAAATATCTCAGAGACATACTTTACAATTAATTTTTGGTTTTGTTTTTCTGAAACAAAGTCTCCCTGTGTATGTTGGAATGATCTTGAACTTACTATGTAACATAGTCTTGTCCTGAACTCAGTAATCTTTCTGCTCACCCTTTTAGTGCTGGGATTACAGGTGCAAACTACCATGCCTAGCCATATTTTATAGTTAGATGTCAGAGGAGAGACATAACTATGACTCTTGTATGTTTAGAAGAGAGAGACCATTGAGTAGTTTTAGGCTTCTCAAAGGAGACAAAACTTTAGCTTTTGAAAGATGTAAACAATTTATGTACAAATGCAAGTAGGATTACTTGGGGAAGAGTGGAAAATTCTATTCGGCTGAAATAGAGTGGAATAAGGCTAGGATGATAAATGAGTATGGATTTTAAAGAGTCTAAAGTATTAAGACATTTCCACTTATGTTTATATAAACAACATACACTTACAAACATACATGTACATATACACATATATACTGAAATACTTCTACAGCAAAAAATAAACAATACATGCTCACTATATATATAATATATATATAGAATACTGTATATTAAGATGTAGATATTTTAAACACTCAAAAAAGTTAACATCTGAGACTATTTCTGTTCCAATTTTGTCCCATGCAAGTAAAAATATAATCCAATATTTCTAATTACTCATCTCAAAGACATTCATCCTGTTATATAACATAAAATGAAAATTCAATATAACATTATAATACATATATAATTTAATATATAGCTACAATAACAATATTTATTTACTTATTTAGAGATAGAGTCTTACTATGTAGTTCAGGCTGGCCTCAGACTCACTATGTACCCTGGGCTGGCCTTGAACTCACAGTGATCCTCCTCACACAGCTTCCCAAGTGCTGGGATTACAGGTGTGTGCCCCATGCCTTGCAACGATTTTTAGATTGCATACCAGGGATGCACATTTGAGGCACTTCCTTGCTATAAAATGAAGTCTTGGGATTTCTGAAAGCAGTTCTTGATACAGCCACAACAGACTGATGGATACTAGGTGAATGTCTCGTTACTGCCACTATGTCTTCATCTACTTGATCCACATACACCTGAGAGACAGAAAAAGTAACAAGGTTAGCTCTTAAATTGTGAAGGCTTTTTCTGGGAATCTTTAGATAGAAATTTAGAAGATTCAGGGCTCTTGCCTGAATAAAACCTCTTGCTCCAAGCTCTTGATGAAGTTTATTGATAGCACATCTGGCTGCAATAATTCCACTTTGGAAATTAATATCACCCATATTTGATGGCAATGCTCCAGGATTCCATTTAGTGTAAAATCTTTCTTCCGAAACTACTGATATCTGGGGAAAGGTAAAACTTGGTCATATATATATATATATATATATATATATATATATATATATATATATATGTATTTATTTAGTTATAATGAGTTTTGGTTAAATGCTCAAAATTGGCAGTCACTGGATTTTAGAAAACAACATACAAACAAACCTGATGAGGCACTA
This sequence comes from Ctenomys sociabilis, assembly GCA_004027165.1. Lineage (NCBI taxonomy): Eukaryota > Metazoa > Chordata > Mammalia > Rodentia > Ctenomyidae > Ctenomys > Ctenomys sociabilis. The sequence continues at coordinate 16,621 of PVKA01009864.1, forward strand.
ATTCATCATAGCCTCGTGTACTTCCACTAGCACAAGATGCCATAGAAACAATCGTGGCACTTGGAAGAGCATCATAGGCTGATCTGTGCTATAAAACAAAAGCAAAGCAAAAGTTTACTTTCTTTCAAATGCAAAGCTCCATTCCATAGCATAATGAATTAAAAAGGTAATTACATAAACACATTCTATGAGGTATAGTACATTTTCTAAGCAGAATATTCTAAAATATAGGTATTCATTTATAAATCTATTTTGAAATCTGTGAACATTTTTGCTACATAATATCAGGACTAAATATCAGAACATTTAGCAAAATAGGTAAATACAAAAAATGAGTTGATACTTACCACAATAGGACATTCATTATCATGGGTAATATCCATAAACAGGGCATGTGCAATAGCTGGCATTAAGGGCCTCAGACAGGGCTGAACAAAGGATCCAACAGGTTCTCCACCGTATCGGTAAACTAATCTGCCCTCTTCATGACTATTATATGCACTCATTGCCTCTGCAGAATATCAAAGAATATTTTAACAATATTCCATCACTTATATCCAGGAAGAGATTAGATTTATCATGACTAATTTTTAAAATAAAGAATGCATGACTATTATAAAGAATAGAATGTCTTTAAGCAATTAAGTAACTGTCAACTAATTATAGTGGTCAAGAAGATCCTCCTATGACTTAATAGCAAAAATGGCTCAAGTAGGAAATATTTGTTTACCAAAAGGTTCTCTATACAAAAATTCATAGGGGGGATGTAGAAATTATGTCTTAAATCTAGGTAGGAGATAAAAAAGTTCTACATATTTCAAACAAAAAAATGGTTTTGCTTTTAAGTTATAAATGCACGCCCCGATCTTTAATTTGAAATGAGGTAACATGCCTCAAAGTAGACATTTTTACTAACAAGAAGTTACTTATAAAACTTCATATAGACTAAGCAAACTAAGTTATTAAATATTTCATATATGGTTCTTAAATGTCTTTTAATCCTCCTACACAAAAGGTAAAATTTTGGATGGCAAATATACTTCAATCTACCTACCTCTTATTAAGGAACTAATGCCAAGTCTAGTGACAAAGATATTGTCCAGATCTTCACTTCCTGTGAATAGTTCAGCTACTACATATAAATTGGGTTGTAATTTCCTAGCAGCATCCAACATGTACTGCAAGAAGCAAGTCACAAATGTAAAGAAAGAGAAAAGCAAGATGGGTCAGAAGGGAAGAGGCAGGACAGAGTGGACGTTCAAAGAGAATTTCCAAATAAATTTTGTTTCCACATGTAAAAAACATCAAACAAACCAATACATGAAGGAATAAGAGAATTTATATAGAGTGAAACAGTTTAAAAGGAGGAATAGATTTTGCAAAGGATATAGAGACATAAAGGAGAAAAAAAAAGGAAAAAGAAAAACATTAGTGTTGTTAAAAATATAATGGGCAACACTGCAAATCTCCCAATCTCTTCCATTTTTTGCTTAATTTTATTACCGCTATTCAATAGTCAGACTGCTAATTTCTGGCTAGTTCATTAGTTTATCATTACTGATAACTTCCTTGCTGGTAAATTATTTAACTATTGCAAAGATTAGGTCTCACTAGCTAACCTGAAGCCTGTAGATAATAATAAACTCTTAAGCTTTAACATCTTACAATTTCTACTCGCATAATTTGTTCTACTTTGGTGCTATCTAGCTGACAAACAAAGAATATTGATTTATAATCAGAAATCAGAGTAATTCCAATTTTTTTTTTTGTGGTGGAACCACTGATTGAACTCAGGCCTTTGCACTTGCCAGGGAAGCGCTTATTCCACTGAGCCATCTCCTCAGCCCCTCCAAATTTTTTTTCTCAAGTTAACAAAATATATGAAATTCTGTTAGCTAACAAGCATCTTGTACTATGAATAACCACTAAGAAGACAACAATATGAAATTTATTAATTATTGAAACTGTCCTATTAATCATTGCTATTTGTTTCTCAATACTAGTTTAAAAAATTAATAAAATAAAAAGTAAAAAAACAAGTAGATTCCCAAAGGATTCTGTAATTTTAAATTATACAAATTAAGTGCTAACATTCAGTTTTGTCATAATGCTATAGCAATGTTACACGTATGTTGTGCTCCCTTGGGCAGCACATATACTAAAAATTGGAACGAAACAATGTTATAAGAATGTACATATTTGCTGCTGCTAAAGGCAAAACCTCAAAAAAGTTTGCTACTTTTGGAGCTAAACAATGTTCTACTTGTGTAACTAATGTTTACTAAATCCCTCCATATGAAATCAATTTTTCATCATAGGCTTGAAACATATATATTATAATTATGTATAAAAATTATAGAAATAGGGCTGGGGAGATAGCTCAGCAGTCTAAGCACCTGCCTGGCAAGTACAGGGACCCAGGTTCTATCCCCGGTACTGCATGCCATGCTAGCCCGGTCCTGGTAGCCCAGAGCTGGCCACTGGAACCAGGCATGGTGGCCCATGTCTGTAATCTCAGCACTGGGAAGGCTGAAACAGGAGGATTATTATGAGTCTGACATGAGTAGTGAGAACCTGTACCAAATACATAAAATTAAAAAATAGAGAAAGGTATTTTTCAAATAAGCACATATTTCCAAAGAATAGCAAATTATAAACTAGGAGCTATCATACCTCTTAGAATAAAATTTTAAGTGTCTATTTACAAAGCTCTATTAGGTAGGATATAATTTTATAAATACTGGCACTGTTCACAAGTAGTTTTGTTTTTGTTTTTTTTTTAAATTTATTTATTTATTACAGTGTCTCGCTACACATCACGGATTCTTTTTTTGCGGGGGGGTCAGCTCAGCCCGCCCTGGGGGAAGGGGCCGGCATGGCATGTGGTGCTGGGGATCGAATCGCGGACCCTGAGAGTTTGCCTAAGCAGGCGCTTTAGACCGCTGAGCTATCTTACCAGCCCCACAAGTAGTTTTTAAAAGTCTAAAGATATAAGATAAAAAAAAAAAAGATGTATAAGATCAGCAAGGGGGCCAGGGAGATGGCTCAGTGGAATAAGTGCTTTCCTGGTAAGCGCAAGGATCTGAGTTCAATCCCTGGTTCTGCAAAAAAAAAAAAAAGAAGAGCGTCAAACCCCACACTGTTCCTTACAAGGCGACGGGCTGCTGTGGCTCTGTGTTAGTGCCTCTGATAAGAAGCCACTGATAATGGCTGGTATTGATGACTGCTACACCTCTGCTAGGGGCTGCACTGCTACTTTGGGCAACTTTACTAAGGCCACCTTTGATGCCCTCTCTGAGCCCTGACCTCTGGAAAGAGACTACGTACACCAAGTCTCCCTATCAGGAATTCACTGACCATCTTGTGAAAACCCACACCAGTCTCTGTCCAGAGGACTCAAGCTCCAGCAGTAGCTACAACATAAACGGTTTTTACACAAGCAAAATAGGGGCTGGGAGATGGCTCAGTGGAATAAGGGCTTCCCTGGCAAGTGCAAGAGCCTGAGTTCAATCCCCAGTTCCGCAAAAAAGAAAAGAAATTAAGTCTATAAAAAAATAAAAATAAATAAAAGTCTAAAGATAAACACATAAGTTATGTTTGTTTGTTTATTTATTTATTTTTTTGTGGAACCAGAGATTGAACTCAAGCCCTTGTGCTGTTTACATTTTTTTTTTTAACTAGATAATCGGTATAAATTAAATCAATGAGGCAAAAACAAACTTCGATGTGGAACAATGTTAGAGTTTAAACAATCACCAGTGGGTCATGTGCAAAATATTTCCTGGTCATGAAATAGGTAGAAAAGGGCTGACAGCATGGCTCAGGAGCACAGCACTTGTCTATCTTGAGGCCTGGGTTTGATCCCTCAAATCTTTTCCCTCCAAAATTACTATAATATATAAAAGACTGTTCAACTTTACACTGGCTATTAGCATATATTGAAAGCAACCTAAAAAAAGGCAAATATTTTATCTATTACCAATAGGCAACAATGTTTTCACATATAGTATGATCATAGTTTTGACACACAGTATGATCGTAGCTTTTATATTTTGATATTTAAAATGATGAACTTCCCCAAACTAAAGTTTAAAAATTAACTTGTTAAATATTTTATCATCCAGTTTTGTATAACAACTGTATTAAAAGATTGTTAGAATTAGGCAAAATTTGCAAAAGTGTCAAATTTTACCACCAAACAATGCCAGAATCCAAACAGCAGAATGAAACATGTACTTGCATAGTTGCCTACTTAAGGAAAGCTGTAAAAGAAAGCTCTTATTACTGTCATTGTCTCTTAATGTAGAAATTGCTTTTTTGTACCTCAGCTACATGAAGAGGTGTTGAGTGGCAGTTATCAAGACGTACACCCTGGAAGTAAGTCGCAGTTATTTCGGTATATTTTTTCATGTGTGCCCAGAGGTAAGGACAATCCTCTGGTTTTTTCCCATAGCGTAATTTAACACTGTCACCCCAGCATATAAGTTCTCGCCTTAAGTAAACATCCGAACCTGTTGAGAAAAAAGCTTGCTTTCAATAGTTCAAGAAATACAATAAAAATAATTACCTCAAGGAAACACTGTCATTTACATTTTATTTAAAATATTTTTATTAGTAAATGTTTATAGTACACACTGATTACACGTACACATCTCTTCATTTTCCCCTTACTTATCCTCTGTCCATTTCTAGAGCTTTCCATTTGTAAAAGGCCTATTAAAGGAATACTTATTACATGTTTAAAAAAAAAACAAATTTTTTTTTTGAGACTGGGTCTCACTATGTAGCTCAGACTGGCCTTGAACTCATGGTGATCCTTCTGCCTCAGTCTCCAGAGTGCTGGGGTGAATTATTTCTCCACACAATACTGGTTAAAGTTATACCTAAACTACTCTGAGACAAAAATTTAAAATTCAGGGGCTGAAGAGATAGCTTGCGAGTCTAAGAGCCTGCCTGGCAAGTGCAAGGACCCAGGCTCAATCCAGATACACTGCTGCACAGGCCCCGGCAGCGCTGGCCCCTGAAACTGGGTGTGGTTGTGCACACCTGTAATCCTAGTGCTGAGACAAGAGGATCGATAAATTCTGACCTGTGTAGAAAACCCCGTAACACGAAAATAAATAAAAGGTTTTTAAAATTTATATATTTTTTGGTTTGTTCTGTTATTTTTGACAGAACTGGGGATTAAACTCAGGCTCTTGTGCTTGCCAGGCCAGTGCTTATTCTACTGAGCCATCTCCCCAGCCTCCATTAAAATATATTCTAAAAATTTAAAATTTAATATAGTATTAATTTATATTTCATGTTATTTTGCAAAAATTATAGCTTCTGATCTCTTTAAAACTGCGGGCTTAATTTCAAAAGTTCAAGATGTTCCTCCTTAAGCAAAAATAGTAACAGTAGTATCACAGGCTCTTAAAGACTATAGTTTTACTAAAAATATTTGAAGCTCCATCTCTAGCTTTCTATTTATTTTTGAGAACAGTGTGCACTAATTAAACCTTTGGCATACAGCAGAATGAATTATTTCATTTAGAATGGCTAGGAGAGGGCAGATACAATTAAGTCCACAGTTTTAGAGTTATATTCTTTTAAGAACATAAGAATTCTGATTTAACTTTGATGTTACCAAAATAAATTCTGAATTCTGAAATGTTGAAAAGCACACCCCTTCACCTGCAAAATGTTTCCTAACCATGAAACAGCAGTAGAATAAAAGATGCTAAGAATAAGTGAGGGGAACCTAGAAACAATTATTTCTAGTTTAACTGTCAAATAGTTTAAAACCAATGAGTAAAAATCTCTCTTATGATAATTTTAATAGGTATGGTTTCAAACTTTAAAAAAATATAATAATATTTTGCCCAAATAATTGCTCATATATATTTATAAAATATAAATTATATAAAAGCTCTTCTTTGAGCGTTGATGCTAAAACAGAGACCTGTATAGTTCAGGATGGTTTTCTTCATCTTGGAGCAATCCTCTGGCTGTGGTTTCCCAAGAACTTGGAGTACAGGTATGCACCACCATGCCAAGCTCAATAGGTATTCAGTTTAAGGAAATGCAAGATAGGAAGGCAAAACCCAGAAAAGGGTACAAATACCACCTTTTTAGTCAACTCTTTTTCTTCTGACAAATATTTTTTAAAAAATTTATTTGGGGGCCAGTAAGATAGTGCAGTAGACTAAGCACCTGCTTTGGCAAGTGCTAGGACCAGGGTTCAATCCCCGATCCTACAATTGCCCCATTCCCCAGGCACACTAAGCCAGCAACCTCCAGACATGGTAGTGCACGCCTTTAATCCCAGCTCTGAATTGTTGAAAAGCACACCTCTACACCCGCAAAATGTTTCCTAACCATGAAACCATAGTAGAATAAAAGATGCTAAGAATAAATGAGGGGAACCTTTAACTCAAAAGGTCTATCTTCATAGTTGGATTTTCTATTCTGGAAATGGTATCAGACTCATAGTGATCCTCCTGTCTCAGCCTCCCCAGAGCTGAGATTACAGGTGCACACCATCACACCCAGTCTTGGTGGCCAGCCAACATGCGGTACTGGAGATGGAACCCAGCTCCTTACACTTGTCAGGCAGGCACTTAGACCACTCAGCTATCTCTCCAGTCCTCTTCTATCAAACATTAATTCATACCTTATAACTATTTTGCAAAAGTCCTAGCTTATTGTCTGTTTTTAAAATGTGGGCCCAATTTAAAAAAATTTAAACTGCTTCTTAAGGAAAACAAGTAAAAGCAATTGGTTCTTTAAAGCTAGCTCTGCTCAAAATAGTTTTCTTTCTTGTTTCTCTCAAGCTGACACACCTCTGATGCTTGTAGTGAAACAGTTGTAAAACTAGCCTTGTTGGGGAAGACACATGTAGAACACATGTAGAACATTCTGAACTTTCCAAGAACTTCTTTCCCATTTCACAGAAAAGTGAAAAATGTACCTGGTTCGGCAAAGTTTCGAAGAGGATCATCTCCCATCACCCATCCATTATGTGCCATGAAAAAACAAGCTTTATTTGGGATGTGCATCATAGACTCTTCTGCAGATAAGGCCATTTCTTGAAATGGAAAAGTAAAATACCTAGCAACACAATGAAGGATTAAATCTACAGAGAGAAATTCCTTGGAGAGAATTTAAATTTCAATATTAACATTTAAACTTTTCCCCTAATGAATATTTATTCTAATGAGTAGAATAAATAAAATTAGCTTGACACCATTTCCAGAATATAAAATCCAACTATGAAGATAGAACTTTGAGTTAATCTAGTAGGATTTGAAGAGTGGAGTTAAAATTGCACCATATACAGCTAACTCTTAAAATAATTTTTAAAACTTCGAATTAAGTTGCCTGAGACACACTTGCTGTTTTGCAGTTGTCCTTATGCTACATGTTCTTAAAGTAAGGAAATAGGTCAACACTGAATTATTAGTGATAGGTGCTGCAGCCTGACTCTTTCTTTCTTTTTTTCTTCTTTCTTTCTTTCTTAGTCTGAGTGAAAGATCACATGTGACAAACTTAATTTCTTGCATTTGGAGGAGCCTTGTGGAAAGATCTTTGGTCATAAGGATGGACTCTCCCTCAATGGATTAGTGCCTCTCTTAGGTGGGTTCTGCCTCTTGGGGACTGGATTCACTCTCACTAGAGGGGTTCACTGAGAGAGAGGCTGTTCCCCATATTCATACCCATCTCTTCTATATGTGCTCACTACCCTTCTACTTTCTATTCTGAATTGATGTGGTACAAGGCCCTTTCCAGAAGCTGGGCAGAAGTGGACATCACACTTCTAAGACTTCCCAGTCTCCACAGCTATGAACCAAAATAAACCTTGTTTCTTTATAAATGTTCTAATCTCAGTTACTCTAAATTCCAATGACAAAAAAAAATCCATGATGTAGTCTTTCCAAAATAAAAATGTAAATAAACAATCTATAAACTGGTTCATAGTGAGAAAATATTTTTAAAGATTTGTCTAATAAAAATACTAAGTATACTTCTCAGTTAAAACTTATACTTCTATTTAATAAATGTCCTGAAATTTCATGTCCTGAAATTCCACCTTAAAGAAAACATACTAACTTGCAAGATTAAATACAATTTTCCATTTTTAACCATCAATGAAAAGGAAACAAAAATGAAATACCTGGTAACTAAAGGATGTTTTCTAGTGACAGGTCCCAGCTTAGGACCATGGCCAGCCATTCGTTCATAAAACACATTTCCCAAAAGGCAATTAACTGCCTAGAAAATATTAAATTATGTTATATCACTACCAACAAAACATGTATTACAACTCAAAGAGAAATAATAGCTTAAAAATAGGTCAAACCTGTTCCTGATGGTAGTGTAAGAGCTGATGCTTTTCTGAATTTAATTCCTCAATTCTCTTACGAAACCAATTACAGCATTCTTCAATTGCAGCTGGCCCATTGCTAGAAAAGAAAGAGCAA
>PVKA01009864.1:25182-38757 GCA_004027165.1 Ctenomys sociabilis
AAAAAAAAAAAAAAAAAAAAAAAAAAAAAAAAAAAAAAAAAAAAAAAAAAAAAAAAAAAAAAAAAAAGAAAGAGCAATACAACCTCATTTAGTGGTTTTACAAAACCTACTTAAAAACTTTCTAACAAGGGTCACAGAATCCTTAAATATAATCATTAGGACCTTAATTGTGGCTGAAAAACTATTCTAACTATAAAATCTTTTACATACATGCATAGCAACATGACCTGGCACGAGATGAAGTTAGAAGATGTCTTGTGCTGAAGTAGTAGAATTACTGATCATTTTTCATTTTATTTTCTGTGAAGCATCTTCATAAGTAGCAAGAAAGTCATGCTTGCCCAGAAAGTATACATGTAATATATTATTCTTTATTTCAAAGGACAAATATATAACATACTTATGTGGTATGAAAGTTGCCAATGCAATGTTCATATCTACAGTAGAGCCAAGCCGTTTGTATTCTGGATCCTGAATAATTTCAAGATGTTGTTTTGGATCAGACTTGGTTATTCTCCTATTTTCTGGAAGAAAGAAAAAACGATACCTCTAATGCAAATATCCACAAGGAGATTATTCAAGCATCCTTCCTGTTTCTCCTTTCTTGTTTTGTGTTGTTTTTGAGACACGGTCTCACTATGTACTTCAAGCTTGCCTTGAACTCACTATATAACCCCAGGTTGGCCTGAAACTGGCAGTAAGCCTTCTACCTCAGCCTCTTGAGTGTTGGGATTATACGTGTATGCCACCATGCCTGCCTCCTGCTTCTCCTCCTTATCCTTCTATTAGCAAAACACACACACATACACACATACAGAGAGAGAGGGGGGGGCAGGCATTATACAGAGACAAAACATCATTATAAAAGGAAAACATGGATTCTTTCAGTTCCTCCTAGTCCCACTTTATTGTCTCAGTCAGAATTCATTTATTCAGCCGGGCGCATGCCTGTAATCCCAGCACTCGGGAGGCTGAGGGAGGAGGACTGTTGTGAGTTTCAGACCAGTCTGAGCTACAAAGTGAGCTTAAGGCCAGCCTGAACTGCATAGTGAGACCCTGTCTCAAAAAGACAAGAAAAAAAGAATTCATTTATTCACTTTTTAGATTGTCAAGGACTTTGTTATTAAGTATTTTCTTCTCAGGCACATACTATGAGGAGTTCTGTTTCCTCAGGGACTGCTTTTCCTCAGGGACTGTTTTTGTTTCTAAAGTAAGTCTTATCAGCCAGGTGAGCATGGTGGCAAACAAACACCTATAATCCCAGCACTCAGTAGGCTGAGGCAGGAGAATCACTGTAAACTGCAAGTTGGAGACCAGTCTGGACTATAGAATGAGCTCAAGGCCAGCCTGAACTGCACAGTGAGACCATGTCTCAAAAAAAAAAAAAAAATTTCTTCTCAATGACCTTTCTTTGCATTCTCCAATAGAAGCATATAGCTTTGTTTTCATGGATTATTTTCTGTTTTCATCTATAACCAAGTCATTACATAATAACAAGGAGACAAAAAGGAAATAAATGATTTTGGGTGGAATTTTCATTCTTTTTCTGGAACTTGTTTCTAATAAAACAGTCTCTGATGCTGGAATGTCTCCACTGCAAGTCATTTTATATTAAGTAATTAATTCATATTTGGCTTTACAGATACCTTGAAATAACTTATAAAAAAAGTAGAACGATGTATTAAAATTCAATTTTAACCAGAAGATACAATTCCTAAGGGAAATAATTAATTAACACATTATAACACTCTTTAGATATTTCTGCTGATTCCAGACATATAGCATTATATCATCAATAGAACCCAATTATATAATTATAAAAGCTTTAATTATAATGTTATAATTATAATCAGATCAGACTAATATTAAACTTCTTAAAATTGATAGGGGCAATCTGAGATAACATCACTTACCTTGAGTGAGAAGTCTTCTAAATTCCTCAAGTGCTCTGTGTTCATCTACTTGGAAGAATTCCCAAAGCTTAATCTTTGGATAAATATCCTCCCAAATTACTTTTCGAATGCACTGAAAAATTTCAACAGTAAAAAAAATGCATGAATACAAATCTTTCATCCAATACTGTTTATCACACTAAAATATAAACTACAAATAATTTTCAACTACATATTTAATTTGTACTTTAGAAATCTCATTACTCTGATTTGGCATGACAGTCCTCTACATAACTTACGTTCATGTGGTGATCATTTTCAATTAAGGCAGGGATCCCTTTTTCTCTGTATTTCCCTTCTGCAACCTCACAGGAGAAATGCCAAAGTGCTCTATCTAAAATCCAGGCAGGCTTTAAATGTGGAGAATTCACAAGATTATATGCAGATTCTGGATGTTCCTGGATCCATTTACTGTTAGCAGCTGAAAGAAAAAGGAAATATATGTTTTGTGATTAAACTGAGTATTTCATAGTTAAAGATATTATGTATGCTAAGTTTAAAAGTAAAATAAAATATTGACATTTACCATATATTTCTTAGACATTAATATTTTATGATGCTACCATGAGAAATTTCTTTGGTTTTGACATACTACAATGTCACTATATTATTATTATTTTTTTTTTTTTTTTGTCTTTTTGAGACAGGGTCTCACTATGCAGTTTAGGCTGGCCTTAAACTCACTCTGTAGCTCAGGGTGGTCTCGAACTCACAACAATCCTCTTGCCTCAGCCTCCCGAGTGCTGGGATTACAGGCCTGAGCCACCACGCCCGGCTAAAAGTTTTTTTTTTTTTAATTTTTTTTTTTTTTTTTTGGTTGAACCAGGGATTGAACTGAGACACTTGCGCTTGCCAGGGAAGTGCTCATTCCACTGAGCCATCTCCCCAGCCCTAATCACTATATTATTTTAAACTTCACTAATACTTAGAAAATTCTGAGGGATTGCTTCCAATATTTAGCTGTTATGAATTATGGTATCAATAGATTGACAATTAAGAAAACATGGTAATTATACACAATGGAGTACTATCTGCCATAAAGAAAATTAGTCATTTGTAGAAAATGGATGCACTTTGAGACCATAATGTTAAATAAGTTAGGCACATGAACTTAAATATCACATGCCTTTTCTTCTGTGAGAAACTCAAAATATAAAGATCAAAATAAAAGATAATAGGAAGAAGGGAACCAGATCTTTCTCAAATGGGAAGGGTATCACAAGAGGAGTGAAGAAGGAAAGGAGATACAGAAAACCTCACATGTGTCATGTACAGTTACCAACTCCACATATAGAATGTAAACATTATGTACTGAAAACATGTACTGATTGAAAAAAAAAAATCCTGATGGAAGAAAAATCAGTTCTCTCATAGGTAATCCTTCTTCATAGCTAATCCTAATGGTTAATAAAACATGCACTTAGATAAGACAGATAAAAGTAAGGCAAAGAAATTGTTAAAAGAAATATATTGAAGGAATAAGAATGAAGTTTCTATCCTGTTATTCATTTTCACCAGTAAGTTCAGATTCAGAATCAGGAGTTTGTGAAGATTCCAATTATTAAAGATAATTTACAACATTAAAGCTTTTTTACTTTTTTTTTTTTGGTATTTAGTATAGGGTCTACAGGGTCTCACTACTTAGATCAGATTCATAGTGATCTTCCTGTTTTCAGTCTCCAAGTGCTGGGATTACAGGCGCACGTGTCACCACTCCCAGCCTCAATTGCTATCTCAGCATGCCCTGGTGTCAGAGCCCACAGAGCACACTGGGGATTGAACCCTGGCTGCTGCACTCTGTCTAAGCATGTGCTTTAGTCCCCTGTGCTATCTGGCTGGCCCAACATTAAAGTTTTTTGGTTTTTTTTTTTAATGGAGAAGACTCAGTACTTTGTACATTATCCATCCACCATCTGTTGATATGCATTTTTTTCTTTTTTTTTGGCAAGGGTAGAGACACAGCCTTGTTGTATAAATTCAGACTGGCTTTAAACTCATGGCAGTCTGAGTGCTGCAATTACAGGCATGCCCAGCTTCTCTTTAGTATTGTTAAACTGTCCACGATGCCCCTAAATTCTGGACTCACCTGTGCCACTTCCTGAGTGGCTGGACTTACAGGTATGTGTCACCTCGGTCAGCTTGTTTTGATTTTAAATTGGGCTAGTGAATTCACACTAAGGAGAACAGTCGTTATTGAAGTAAAAAGCAATGGCAATTATTATATATGTACTACATTTTAGGAATTGTTCTAATCAGTTAAATGCACTAATTTATGAATCCTAATTTCTTATCACTTGATGCAGAACATACTATTAAGTTTCTGTAAAAGAAGAAGAAATGAGGCAAAAAGAAATAACTCAGCCAGGACTGGGGAGATGGCTCAGTAGAATAAGTGCTTCCCTGGCAAGGGCCTGAGTTCAATCCCCGGTTCCGGAAAAAAAACAAAACTATATATTGCACAGAATCTCTCAAATGTTTCAGAAATATATTGTGGCAAAAACTGCTACTGTATTTCAATTTTCATTCTTTCTTCCTGTAGTAATGATGCTCCTTAGGATCAACTGTACATATGGCTGCCAAAATAAAGACTTCACTGCAAGTCTTTCTTAAAGGTATGTGGGGGACTGGGGAGATGGCTTAGTGGAATAAGCGCTTCCCTGGAACCACAAGGACCTGAGTTCAATTCCCAGTTCTGAAAAAAAAAAAAAAGAAAGAAAATAAAAGGTTTCTCTTAAAGGTATGTGGCATAAGGCACAAAAGCTAATGTGATGCAATGTAAGCAGAACCTATTTGATTAAAAGTTGGAAGTAGTATTAAAGATGGCAAAGCAACATGAGAAAAAGAAACTCATTTCATAATGCCACAGAGCTACTATTTTAGTCCTAGGATGCCTAGCCTGTCATATGAGACAAATACAATTTCAATCTGAAATCGCTGTAGTTTTGTTTCTGATATAACTGCCTAAACTAATTCTACAGTTTGTAACTAACACTGTTATGCTGATAAACTTAATGTGAATATTATAGATGTTTACGTAATTATCAATGCTGTCAATTTTTCAACTGACAAATACTGAGTTACAGTTTTTACTACAGATAGAATTGATTCACAGGTGCATGCAGATTTGCCATTACTACTGGACATTACTGTCTGTTAACTGACTAGGTCAATTTGAGTAAGAAATGCCCAACTAAATTGGATCAGCATAGTTCAGGGTGTAGCCAAAGGGGTTTACTCAAGACAGAAGATCCATCCTTGGTGTGAGTGGCATCAACCAATATGTTTATCACTTGAATGGAATAAAAGGGATAGAGAGGAAAGTTCACCTTGGTTGCTTGAGAGGAGCTCAAGTCTTCACCTTGACATCATTTCCTGGCTTCCAGCCTTTCATCACAGATCTTTTGACATCCTTATATGGACTCACACTATAAACTATAATGAGCTCCAGCCTTTGACTTGATCCTTCAGATTCCAGGGGACAAGAGACCTTTGCACTCTTCTGCACATGTCTCTGTGGGTGACCACTGAAAGCCCATCTTATAAATTCATATATTTTTATATATCACGTATTGTCTTTTTTTTTTCTAGTAAGCATTGGCTAATAAATTGCCTGTACTGATAAACTAAATCAGTCCTTAAACAAACGTCTTCACCTCTACTTCAATTTAATAAAACCCATCTGTGACAACCCAATGGCTAATATAATTCTAAATGGGGAAAAACTGAAATCTTTTACTCTTAGAACTGGGACAAGACAAGGATGTCCTCTATCACTCCTCCTATTCAATACAGTTTTGGAATCATTAGCTACAGCCATAAGACAAGAGGGAGAAATAAAAGGAATAAGAATCTGTAAAGAAGAAGTTATCACTATTTGCAGATGACATGATACTTTACTTGGAAGACCCAAAAAACTTCACCAAGAAGATACTAGAATTAATACACAAATTCAGTAGCATAGCAGGATATAAAGTCAATACTTAAAAGTCAATAGCATTTCTCTACACAGATAACAAACACACTGAGAGGGAAACTAAAGAAACAATATCTTTCACAATAGCACTGTGGAAAATGAAAGAAATATCTTGGAATTCATCTAACTAAAGAAGTTAAAGATGTTTTCACGGAAAATTATAGTACTCTGAAAAAAGAGATCACAGACGATTTCAGAAAATGGAAAGATATAACCTGCTCCTGGATAGGAAGAACCAACATCATCAAGATGGCCATACTCCCAAAATTCTTGTAAAGACTCAATGCAATCCCTATCAAACTACCAACAAAATACCTCTCAGACCTAGAGAAATCATTCCTACAATTTATTTGGAACCAGAAAAGACCTAGAATAGCAAAGGCAATCTTGGCCAACAAATACAAGTCAGGAGGCATTACAATTCCTGACTTGAAATTATACTACAAAGCTACTGTGATAAAATCACATGGTACTGGCAACAAAATAGATGTGAGGACCAATGGAATAGACTAGAAGATGCAGAGGCCTCTACGAACACACTCAACCACTTGATCTTCGACAAAGGGGCCAAATACGCTTACTGGAAGAAAGATAGCCACTTTAACAAATGGTGCTGGAAAAATTGGCTCTCCACATGTGGAAAACTAAAACTTGGCCCAGGTCTATCACCATGCACTAAGCTAAAGTCAAAATGGATTAAAGGAACTGCATAGTGAGACCCTGTCTCAAAAAGACAAAAAAAAAAAAAAAAAAGGATTAAAGATCTTAACATTAAAACAGAGACACTCAATATCCTGGAAGAGACAGTAGGAGAAACTCTTGAAGACATAGGGGTAGGTAAAGAGTTCATGGATAAACATGTATTCACACAGGAAACGCTTGAAAGAATTAATGACTGGGACCAAGTCTTATTGAGAAGTTTTTGCACATCAAAAGAATTACCAAAAAGTGAAAAGAAAACGCATAAATTTTGAAAAAATCCTAGCTCATAAGCACTCAGACAAAGGTCTGCTCTCTAGAATTTATAAAGAACTAAAAAACATCAGGGCCCCTAAATTTAAAGACCCAATCCAGAAATGGGCATCCGAGATGAACACACATGTCTCAGAAGATGAAATTAAAGAGGCGAATAAATATATGAAAAATGCTCCATTGAAATGCAAATTAAAACAGCACTCAGATACCATCTCACCCCAGAAAGAATGGCTATCATCAACAAATCAACCAATGACAAATGTTGGAGAGATTGTGGGGGAAAAGAGAACCCTTCTCCAGTGCTGGTGGGAATGTAGACTGGTGCAACCATTATGGAAATCAGTGTGGAGAGTCCTTAAGAAAATAGGACTGGAAATCCCATTCAAGCCAGCTATCCTCCTACTGGGAATTTTCTTGGAGGAACTGAAAACATTGTATCATAGTGATATATGTGTACCTATGTTTATAGCAGCACTATTTGTGATAGCCAAATCTTGGAAACAACCAAGATGCCCATCACATGAGGAAAGGTTGAAAAAGATGTGGTATTTTTGTACAATGAAGTATTACTCAGCTATAAAGAATGATAAACTCAAAGCCTTCATATTTAAGTGGATGCCATTTGAAGACATACTTATAAGCAAAATCAGACCCACATGTGCAAATATCATATAGTCTCCATAGTATAACTCAAAAGAAGAATTAGAAATAGAAATGCATAACACAATTAAAAGGAAAGAAAGAACTTGAGGACTGGACAATGAGGAGAGAGCAAGGAGAAACACTGAGAAATATGACAGAGGCAAGACCATTCACTTATACACACTAGATGGGTAAGACAATGATCCTGAGAAACATCAGGAGATTTTTGAAACTAGCAGTTAAATGGTAGGATTCTCACCCTGACTAACTATATATGCTGATACCTATGAACCAAGCAATTGCACTGAATTTAACAAAGTGGAATAGAAGGGTCACACTCCAAAGGCCTGCCACTGTGGTCTTCTAAATATGTACTTTTTGCCATGACATACCAGCTATTACTATACTGCCCTTTTTTAAAGGGTAGTAAATGAAAAAACAAGACAAAAAAAAAAAAAAATGTCACAAGACAGTCCTGCTACAATGCTACTATGATGTATATGGATGGATTTCTAAATATCAACGTAAATATATATAAAGTGTTCATTCCTATTTTTTTAATTTTTTCTTCTTCATATTCTGTACAGACTTAGAGTGTAGTATCTCAACACTTGATAGAAAATACGTGTTCCATATTATGCCTATGATGTCTGATATTTAGACTAATAGTGTGGGTAAACTGAACTGCATATGTTGTAGGGTAATAATAAACTTCTCTTCTGGAGGGTTAACAACCTAAGTTTGCAGATCAAAAACTGGAGAAAAAGAAAGGCTGTAAGGTCAGCCAACATTTGGCCCTAGCCTTTCAAGGTCAGTGAAGACTCAGGAAATAGGAGAATTTGTAATGCAAAATCACAAAACTCAGTAGTGCCCCAAATTTTCTGATCAAGGAGATTATGGGGCTACAGAGGAATGTGATCGATGATGTATTTGTGTCTAAGGAGAGTCACATGGAGAGAAACTTTCTCTCAGGCTTCCACAGAGAACAAATTGGTCAAGCAATGGCTGTGACTCATCCACAAGGCTGACACTGACAAGAGATCTACAAAGAGTGGTACAGGGTTACAGGATAAATCCTGAGGATACCTGGCTGACCTTATCTGATACAAAAGTTACATTTCTTGTTATATAGGTGTTGCTTTAACTTGGTCTTAACCATCCAGCAGAAAAGTATAAAAATGGAGGCATATAAAGTCAAGTCATATTAATATAAAATCTGATACAAAAGTTACATTTCTTTTTATATAGGTGTTGCTTTAACTTGGTCTTAACCATCCAGCAGAAAAGTATAAAAATGGAGGTATATAAAGTAAAGTCATATTAATATAATGAGCTGTGAATGGCTCAAGTCAACAACTTCTGTAGATAACCCACTTCTTTGTGGACTGTTGATCTGTGTTGATTAAAAAAAAAAAATATATATATATATAATATATAATATATATATGTATATATAATTAGCTGTCCATGTTTTGAAAACCTTTAATATAAGTATCATTGTATGTTACCCTGTTTATGTCATTTTTTCTGTTTTTGCTATTTTTCACTCTTCAAGTTAAAATATAAATAAATTAAAATAAATAAATATAAAAGAAAAGAAACATCTTCATATTTTCTATGGGTTCTTGGAAAACAAGAAATATTGATTTCATTTAAATTTTTACACCATCTAAAATTCCTGTTCTTTACATTTGTCAGTTAATAGTGTCTACATCACGGCACATACCAAAGATAGTATTTATAATACATACTGGATTAAGCTCATTGCCACAGACTTCATCAGACCAGGTTAGCTGCCCTGGATGGGTAAGGGGAACAATTATTCCTTAAGGATCATCAGTTGGGAAAAGTTTGTATCTTTATAGGATTCTATATAATGAAGATTATGCTAGGAACCACAAAGGCTAACTATTTTGTGGCAGAGGGAGGCTCTTTGAACATGTAAAATACAAAACTTTGGAAAGTTTACCAATGATTTTCTCTACAATTAATGTAAGTCATTCAGTTATCTATGTACTAGAGCTCCCAGTACATAGATTTTATTATGGAAAGTATTAATACTCTAAATTGAGGGGCCAGGGAGATGGCTAAGTAAAATAAGTGCTTCCCTGGCAAGCTCAAGGGCCTGAGTTCAAACCCCAGTCCTGGAAAAAAAAAAAAAAAGATTGTGTTCTCTAAGTTGAAATATGTGATTATTATGTCCCTTTTTAAAAGAATCACAAGTACTTATACATAAACTATATTTTCAGCTAATAGTTTCCTCTAAAAGACAAAAAGTGACGCTATAAAAAATTAATTTTTAAATTGAAGGACCTTTAACCACCACTTATTTCTTTAAAATTCTTGAGATCATACTCTTAACTAAAGTAAATTGGACACACATGTTTAAATATCACATCGGGGGCTGGCCAGATAGCTCATCGGACTAAAGTGCCTGCTTAGGCAGTGCAGTGGCCAGGGTTCAATTCCTGGTATGCCATGCGGGGTCTGCCGCTGGGGTGTGCTGAGAGTGGTGGACAGTGGGCGTGGTGGCACAGCCTGTGATCCCAGTGCGTGGTAGGCTGCAAACACGAGAATCATTATGAGTCTGATCTGTGTATGGAGACCTTGCATATCCTGTTCTAAATATATAATAAATAAATAAATATCACATTGTTTCTCTGATGTGAGAAACAAAAAGCATAAATAAAGACCAAAATGTATAACAGATACTAGGAAATGGGAGGAAAATGTTTAAATGAGAAGGGGAACAAGGGAGACAGAGTAGAAAAGGGAAGAGGGACAAGAAAAAAAGGGAATATAAGGAAAAACATGGAAACAAAGCTTTTGTAAATAATAGGAGAAGAGGGGTTGAAGGGAAGGGAGGGGAATGAAAAAAAAAGATAAAACACATCTTATATAAGGGAGCGGGAGGGGGCCAGGGAAATGGCTCAGTGGAATAAGTGCTTCCCTGGTAAGCACAAGGGTGTGAGTTCAATCCCTGGTTCCACTAAAAAAAAAAGGGGACAGGGAGGTAGCTAAGTATAGTGTAAACATGTGTACATATATGAGTATTAGTGAATAAAATATCAGTGGATAAAATAATTAGAATGTAATATTTTCATCAAAATTAATGAATGTCATACCGGTATGATTGTAGACAACATCTGTAATACAAAGAATATTCCATTCTTTCTTCAACTTTTGCACTAGTTGCCCAACATCTTGCCAAGTATATGTTCTGTTAGGTCTTGAAAAGTCAGGATTTAGCTCTAACTGATCAGCAAGGGAGTAGCATGACCTAGAGAGCCCAAGAGTCTGCAATGGGGTGAAGTGAATCATGTTGTAGCCTGCAAAGCAAAAAACCCGACTGCTGTAAAAAAAACAAAACAAGAACAACAAAAAACATGACTAACCTAAAACTAAGCGAAATATCAATGTTAACTTTCTCAAGTAATTATAAATAGGAAGGTAATCATGGTACCAGAAAAGGTGTTAAAGACATGGGTTCAAATCCCAGCTGTACGTACACACTGCTTAAATGATTTAGTGTGATCAGTCATCTCATTTATAAGACAGGGATTAAAAAAAAATTACAAAAATGCTTAGCTATCACTAGGGGTTTGGGTTTTATTTGTTGGATATAAGAAAATATTTCCCATGTAAGTATACCAATATACATATTGTTCCTACTTTTTAATTTCTATAGTCCTTGTATTCACAGAATTGAGTGATGTCAGTGCACTTTTCTTTCTTTTCAGTATATTCAACTTTAAAGCAGAAAATGAATAGTATATTGTTAATAGTTTACTGTTAATTTTCATATGTGAAAACAAAATCTTAAAATCTTAAAAGTAATATCACTCTATCAGAATTACCTCACTTATTAAACCACTTAACTTGTTATTTTTGTAGATTAAAAGTGGTCAAGTAGGACCAGGGAGATGGCTCAGTAGAATAAGCGCTTCCCTGACAAGCACAAGGATCAGAGTTCAATCCCCAGTTCCACCAAAAAAAAAAAGTGGTCAAGTATAAAAAACTCATGTGGTTTTGTCCATATTACTAAATACATTAAGAAATGGAATTAAAAGCAAAAGCACAACTTTTGAAAGCAATTAAGGATAATACATTGATTTCTAAAAAATAAAGGAAGCTGACATTACCTGACTCTTTTGCAACCCTAAGCCTGCTTTCCCATTCATCAAAAGGTCCTAAACACTTAGCTAAAAATGTCTGCAGAGTAACACAATCCAAGGGTAACATGTGATTATCAGTGCCAACTCGTAAAATAGGATCCACAACGATGTAACCTCCACCACTCTTCTCAGTTCTAAGAAAGAAAAAAAACACTTTCCAATTAGTGAGAGGGAAAAACATCCTCTTCTAATAGTCTGATTTTAGGGGTGTTAACTGTCCCATTTTAAAACACAAAAAAAAATGTACAAACCTGCAGTAAAAAACAGAGGATGCTGCTTTTACTCAACTTCTACACAATTACATAATACAATAGGTTTAATGAAAAATAATGTGATAAATCCCTTAAATAATAGCAAGGGCACTCAACCAAATAGCATTCTATATCATGTTGTAGGAAACAAAAACTTTCAAAAATTTATGCAGGGCTGGGCATGATGGTGAACACCTGAAATCCCAGCACTTGGGAGGCACACGCAGGAGGCTTGCCCTGAGTTTGAGGCTAACCTGGGCTGTAAGAGAGTTCAAGGCTACCTTGTAGTACACAACAAGACTGTTTTGAACAACAATATATAAAACATTTTGACTCTAAAAGGGGTCATACAGTAATCTCCTAGAAATTGAACAATTCTATTTGCATTTAAAGAAAGCACTGCAAAAAACTGCACTGCCATTCTTCATATTGTAACTTTAGGTCACAAGATAAAGTAACTTTTTTCTTATACATATAGCATTAACTTACCCTTGAAGGAAGTAATACTGATATGATCCAGACTGTTGCAGATTAAGTTTACAATATTTATCAGAATCATCTTCTCTTTCTGCTGGATTTTCCCAATCAAGGGAATGGAATTTTTCTCGATTAAATGCTTCTCCAGGAAATGGGTAATTTGTATACACAGTAACTGCTTTTCCCTGCAAAGTTGGACCTAATCGAAACTGTAGTTCAAACCCTAAAAAAAAAGCATATTTTAATAAAATCATTGTAGGACTTATAATGCCTGGAAAATAGGTGTCTTATTTAAAATGTTTCAAAACTATAATTTTTTAAATCAAGTTTAAAATAACTCACCCAGGAGACAGTCCAGCTATGTAAGAGCTGCCTGGCAAGCACAATATATTACTAAATACATTAATAAATGGAATTAAAAGTAAAATCATAATTTTTGAAGCTATTAAGGATAATTACACTGATTTCTAAAAAATAAAGGAAGCCAAAATTACCTGATTCTTTTGGTCATGTAATGAATGGGAAAGCAGTCCTGAGTTTGATCCTCAGTACCACAATAAATAATCAATAAACAAACAAACAAATTCCATATTTTAAAAGCTATTTTGGCACTACTTACTTTGATTTAGGCAAACTGTATGTTTTAGCAAGTATTGTGAACATCATAGAACAGTCTGCTTCTTCATAATGTGCCCTTTTACTTTCCTAGGAAATGGATTCCTAAGTCTGAACATAACCTTATATATCTTCACCCCCTTCAACCTCCCCAAACTTGCCACCCTCAACTCAGTCCTCTTCCAGTATTTGCCGGAGTGCAATACAGAAAGTGAGCATCTTTATGGTGTCAGAATATGGGACTATTTATAAAACTTAGGAGATCTCATTGGACAACTGTCCTACTATCCAGGAAAAGCCACCTATAGTGACAGAAGTAAACCTCAAAAGATGCACAATTCACACTTTTAACAGGAGTTTTGCAAGTAAATATAGGCTGTGTTAATAAGCATCTAACTGGCTGGGGTGGTGTGAAGCACTGACTTGTAGTATTGGCTGACTTTGTAGTGGCACAACCCCACTATGGACAATCAAAAGATCCCAACACATCACTGAATGTAGATTTGGGAAGGAAT
>PVKA01009864.1:38857-66873 GCA_004027165.1 Ctenomys sociabilis
TTTTTTTTTTTTTTTTTTTTTTTTTTTTTTTTTTTTTTTTTTTTTTTTTTTTTGTCTTTTTGAGACAGGGTCTCACTATGCAGTTCAGGCTGGTCTTAAGCTCACTTTGTAGCTCAGGCTGGTCTCGAACTCACAACAATCCTCCTGCCTCAGCCTCCCGAGTGCTGGGATTACAGGCCTGCGCCACCACGCCCGGCTCAAGGATTCCCTCTTTTGTCTAAGTAAGGTTGTTTTTATTTAAGATATGTCAGAGACTTCGTACTTTATTGCACAAGTATTCTATCAAATTTGGAGAATGAACACATTACAGATAAAACTGTTATGTAGAAGAAAAGTTTTGATTCATTTAAGGCAAACTTTAAATCATCTTTATAAATATTAAAATACAACGGGCTAGGGATATAGTTCAGCGGCATAAGTGCCTGCTTACCTGGCAAGTGGAAGGTCCCAAGTTGGATCCCTGGTACCACCCCAAAATTAGAATATGAATTAGAATATTAGAATATGAATGGTCTGACTTTTTTTTGTTTTAATGTATTTGGTACAGGGTCTCGCTGTGCAACTCAGACTTGTAGTGATCCTCCTGTTTGGTACAGGGTTTCCATAGTGATCCTCTGTTTTCAGCGTCCCCAGCACTGGGATTACAGGTATGCACTATCACCCCCAGACAGTGGACGGGGCTGGGGTGGCATGCGATGCTAGGGATTGAAACCTGGTCCCTAAATTTGCTTAAGCAGGCATTTAGTCTGCTGAACAATATCACCAGCCATGAATGGCCTGACATTAGTCAAGTGTATTTGTCACCAATTAAAGGCTTGTGGCAATCTTGTATAGAGCAAGTATCTTTTACCTATTAGTACCTTTTTCCAGTAACATACACTTGCTTCTGGTCTTTATGTCATATTTTGGTAATTCCAATATTTCAACAAAACTTTCATTATTATTGTATCTGATAAACTGATTATTGATTATTGATCTTGGACATTATTATTCTAACTTTTGGAAGCAACATGAACTGGAATTGTATAAGAAGGAAAAATTAAATGAGCCTTTAGGAATAGCATGGGAGAAGAGTTTGGATACCAACTGAAAAAATATAGAGCTTGAACACCTTAGGCTGTACTGTATGGGATATTCTGATCAAAGCTCAGAAGACCAAAAAGCTAGTAAAGACCAGACTCAGGAGGTTTCTGCTGGGAAAGAGGATAGCACTGGCTGTTAGTCTCCAGATGATGTAAGTTATGGCTTTCCAGAAAGTCTGTCTGCATTCTGTTCACGTCCAGAGACTTTGCCTGCGATTGAGATGAAGGACAATAGACTAATCTTGTAGACGAAATTTCAAGGCAGACTAATGTTGAGGTAGTGTTATGGCTATTGTTGGGGGATTTTTAGGCAGATCTATGTTGAGAACCAAGATCAATGAGCCCAAATGAATAATTTAAAATGTTTTCAGTTTGGCCAGAAAGGAAGTTCCAATAAAGCTTCAGACTACAAAGATAGAGCAGAGGAACTGCTGATTGCTGAAAAGAAACAGAATAGAAAAGATGGCCTGAACGCAATACAAGAAGCAGCCAAACTCCTCCTGTTGCAGCCTCAAAATTGCAAAAGAGAAAGTCTCTGCTTTGAGAAGAAAGCCCTAGAGCACCATGACCCAGGATGGTGGCACCCTAAAGAATTTGTTCCTTGGATTTTGATTTAGAGTGTGTCTCAGTTACATTTTTCTCACTGCTGGGACAAAATACCCAACACCCAGAATTAAGGAAGGAAAAATATACCTAGCTCGTAGTTTATGGATGTTTCAGGCCATACTCAGCTGGCATTATACTTGGCTGACACTAAGGCAGAGTAGCACATTACAGAGGGAAGCACTTCATAGTGGCAGAAAACAGCAAAAATCAAAGGGAGGAGCAGCAGCAGCTGCCCATCTCCTTTTCTTATATGCAGGCTACCCTAGGGTAGGGGTGTAAAACCAACACAATGTCCATGTGCTCTGGTGGGCAAGATGAAGATGTTTACAAAGTAAGAACTGCTGAGTCACATAATGAATCTTCTGAGCTTCTAAAGTTGACACAATGTATCAACCACTACAGAGTTCTCAGCAACCCAGGTACTTGATGTTCATTCCATGTGGCTCTGGTTTTACGTACACTTAGAATGCAAGAGTTGTGGATTCAGGAAGGTTTACATCCAGACTTCAGAAGAAGGCTTGGGAGTCCAGGCAGTACGCCCAATAGGGCAGTGTGTGAAGCTGTGAGTGTGATGCCAAAGGTGTAATGGAGACCCCAAGACTTTGGAGAAGCCAGGAACATGGACAGTCTTTGAGGAAAACTGCAAGGAGGGAGTAGAGTGGGCCCAAGAGAGAAACCATGGGCACTATAACCACCGTAAATGCTGTAGGGGTAGAGCTATCCAAGCCCTTTGGAATTCACACCCTGCCACAGATTGCCTTAGGTGATGCACATGGAACTATAGCACTTAATGTTTCCTCAGCCTGGATTTTGAACTTGTTTCTGTCTCATTTCTTTGTATCCTTGTCTGTAACTTTTTAAGTGGAAATGACTATCTTGTGTCTCTGAATATTGGACATATTTAACTTTCTTTTCATTTGAACAAGGGCTTACAGTTAAGAGTTTGCTTTAAATCTCAGAGGAGACTTAAAGACTTTTCAGCATTGCTGAAGCTGTTAAGACTTGGTCAATGGGGCTGGGAAGATGACTCAGTGGAATAAGCGCTTCCCTGGCAAGCACAAGGGCCTGAGTTCAATTCCCAGTTCCGCAAAAAAAAAAAAAAAAAAAAAAAGACTTGGAGATGGACTAAATGTCTTTTGAGTAAAGGAATGTACAAGAGTGTTTGGGGGGGGTGAGGGATAGAATGCTACAGTTTGTATACAGATGTCTCCCCAAAGTGTCATGAAGTCGTGTGGGGGCAGGCCTTTCAGAGGTGGCTGAATCTAGAGTTTGTGACTGTTCATGCTCCTGTGCTAGGATTAAAGATGTGAGTACTACATCTGTCCTAGGGCAGGCAGCCTGCATAAAATGTAAAGGACAGAAAGAATCTTCTCTCTCACTGCTTTTCCTGCCTTCTGCTGCCATGAATCACTATCCTCTGCTATGAACCACTGACCCTGACTAGGATCTATAATCATCTGATTATAGACTGAAACCCCACAAACTGTGAGCTAAATAAACCATTTCCCCTTTAACTTTGGATGACAGGTATTCTATCTCTTCAACCAGAAAACTAAGAGTCTTACATATTTGTATATCTTGTGTTGCATCTGTTACTCTAATAAACACTGATACAGATATAATTAAAAGGGGAAAGATACTATGAACCTGGTTTTGCTGGATATAATTCAAAGTTAACAGTAAAAACTTTTATTTGTGCATTAAAAATCAGTTTGAGCTGGGCAATACTCTGGGAGGCTGAGGTAGGAGGGCTGTAAGTTGTCTTAAATTTTTTCTTAAATGGCTAGATATAGCTTAGTCCAAAGGCTTTCAGTTAAATCTCCAGAACTACAAAACAAACAACAGTTTGGTTCAAAGCAAATACTGAACATACGAACACACTGATATGCTGCATTTCCACTGAGGTCTAAAACTGTTCTTTGTTCTAGGTAAATCCCTCACACTGCTATTTGAGAAGTTACACCCACAATTTTAAATACTGGGTTAAATATTCTTTGTGAACAAAAGATTTCAGTAAAAAGTATTAGGAGAATAATGGACTTTCTCAAGGTAATTAAATACCTATAACTATCAAGTTAAATGTTGTTTGTTTTCAGACTGCAATATGGATAATATGAGTGAATTAAATCTGAACATTTCTTGAAAAGTTATTTTATAGCATTAAATTCTGTTAATGTCTTCCTTGACTGGACAAAAAAAAATAAGAATATAAATCTATTCATAGTACTTGAGCAAATAAAAAACAAATTATCCCAATGGAATTATTAAGTAAATGTACAAGAGGCTGGGGAGATGGCTGAGTAGAATAAGCGCTTCCCTGGCAAGCGCAAGGGCCTGAGTTCAATCCCTGGTTCTGCAAAAAAAAAAAAAAAAAGCAACTGTTCACATACAAAGACTCATTTTTTGCACTGTACAATGAAATTAAGAATTTCTCTTTGCTGTTATACATTAGGTAGATCTTTTGAAATCTGGCCTAGAAAACAGTATGGTTAGCAATGTATTAATTATTGAATCTGTCCTACTAATTTGATTTGAAACTGTCTCATTGCTATTTGTTCAATAAAATTGTGGGGAAAAAAAAAAAGAAAACAATATGGTTAAACAGTTTATGAAATTGTAGTACAATTCTATTTTTTTAAATAAGCATAAGAAAAAGTATAATTTGTATAATTTTTCACAATGGAGAAAATAATTTTAAAATTATATCTACAATTGTGAAGGATAGATTGAGAAACAACTGCACAAAGAATTAAAATATGAAATGAAATACTATACTTAGTAACTATGTTTTCAGTCTTTTTTTTTTTTTTTCTTTTTGGCAGAACGGGAGATTGAACACAGGCCCTTGCGCTTGCCAGGGAAGCACTTATTCCACTAAGCCACCTCCCCAGCCCCATTAGTAACTATGTTTTAATGATTTATGTCTAAATGTTCCTCTAAAGCCTCATGAGGTAATAGGGTTTTTTCTTCAGCAAAGACGAATCCATAGAGTATGTGACTAATTCATAATACAATGCTGAAATTAAGGGTGCTGGGATCAAGAGTGGGTGAATGCTGGATCAGTTCACTGACTGAATTGGTACTGTCATGATCTAAGTAGACTGGATACAATATAAGCAACAGAAGAAACTTGTCTCTCTCTCCTTGCTTTGCTGTAGTCTGCCCACTATGAACTGCTTCCCTCTCTGATGGCCTTCTGCCAAGCCACCTTATCTTGGAGCCAGCTGATTATGGACAAAAAACCTCTACAAACTGTGAGCAAAATAAAACCTTTCCTCCTATACCTTTGAGTATTTTGTCTCAGCAGTGAGAAAATTAACCAAAACACTATGAGAATTAACTATATATCTAATAAGTATGTAATATATATCTAGAAAATGATTAAATTTATCATTAAAAAAATGATGACACTACGAACTGATTGGGCAGTTTAAATAACCTTTCCCATGTTAAGTTTGCACAAATATTGCTTTTATATTTGCACAAGAACTCAGAGAATTTGTAGTACAAAGGTTAAACCTCATCCAACTCTAAAACACTGTGGTCCACCTTCAGAAAAAACAAGATAAGCATTTACAAATGTGAATATTTATTTATATAGCATATATATTTTGTTCTACTAGAGAATGTAAATTATAGAACACCAAAATAAAGTTAAAATATGCAAATTAAAAAACAATATTCTAACAATTTTATTTATGAATCAAAAATCCTTTAACTCACTAAAAATTAATATTGATCTGATTAGTCAGTAGAAAAACGATCAAATAAACTCCACACTTTTCAAATTTTGGTTTAATACTTTTTGAAAAAGTGATTCAAAGATCCCAGGCTATACTCACTAATTTTTTTTTTTTTTTTTTTTTTTCAGAACCAAGGATTGAACTCAGGCCCTTGTGCTTGCCAGGGAAGTGCTTATTCCACTGAACCATCTCCTCGGCCCTTCTCATTCATGTTTAACTTCAGAGAGTTAAAGTGCCTTTTTTGATAATATTTTTTAAGTATCATACTTGTCATTTCTACAAAAGAAAAATTTTGGGCCGGGGAGATGGCTCAGTGGAATAAACACTTCCCTGGCAAGTGCAAAGGCCTGAGTTCAATCCCTGGTTTCTCCAAAGAGAGGAACTCTTCATTAGGGAAAAAGAAAAAGAAAAATGGAAAAGAGTTCGGTGACCAATTCAATATGAAGGTTTTCCTCACATTTTTCACCAATTTAATTGATTTTAAAATGTATCATAATACTCTGTTCCTGCTTTTCCAACTCTGATGTTAAATATTTACCTTTAAAAAGATTTATTATTTTATTTGTGGCAGAGTCTTGCTATGTAGTTCAGGCTGGCCTGGAGCTCACTTTGTAGCTCAGTCTGGTCCCAAACTCACAACAATCCTCCTGCTTCAGCATCCTGAGTACTGGGATTACAGGCATGTACCACCACGCCCGGATAGATTTATTTTTTTAAAAAACAGCCTTCTCAGGTCATGCTTGGAAGGCCTGTCATTCTGCTCTTCTAAAGATGTACTTTTCATCATGATATACCAAATATCACCATACTGTCTTTCAAATAAAAATTTTTGTTTTTTTTTTTAATAAGTGAAAAATAAGACACAAGGAAAAAAAAGTCACGGGACAGTCCTGCTATAATGCTGTATATGGATAGACTTCTAAATATCTATGCAAATATATGTAAGTGTTCATTCCTATTTTTTATCTTGTTTTTTTTTTTGTAGAACCAGGGATTGAATTCAGGTCCTTGTGCTTCCCAGGGAAGCACTTATTCCTCTGAGCCATCTCCCCAGCCCCTATTCCTATTTTTTTTTTTTTCTTCATATTCTGTAAGGACTTAAGGTTTAATATCTCAATATTTAATGGAAAATAGCTATTCCATGTTATGCCTACGATGTGATATTTAGACAAATAGTGAGGGTAAACCAAACACATATGTTGCAGGGTAATAATAAGCTTCTGTTCTGTTCTGGAAGGGTTAACAACCTAAGTTTACAGATCAAAACTTGGAAAAAAGAAAGAGCTGCAAGGTCAGCCAACATCTTGGCCCTAGCCTTTCAAGGTCAGTGAAGACTCAGGACATAGGAGAACTTGTACTGTAACATCGTGGAACTCAGTTGTGCCCCAAATTTTCTGACCAAGGAGATTATGGAGCCACAGAGGAAAGTGATCGATGAGGTATAGTGTGCCTAAGGAAAGTCACATGGAGAGAAAACTTTCTCTCAGGCTTTCACAGAGAGCAACTTGGTCCAGCAATGGCCGTAACTCTTCCACGCGGCTGACACTGACAAAGGATCTACAAAATGAGGTACAGGGTTACAGGATAAACCCTGAGGGTACTTGACTGACCTTATCATATAAAAAAGTTACATTTCTTGTTATAAAGGTCTCGTTTTTATCTTGGTCTTAACCATCCGGCAGAAAAGTATGAAAACGAGGTATATAAAGTAAAGCCATATTAATATACTGAGCTGTGAAGGGCTCAAGTCAACAACTCTGCATAATCCACTACTACTGTGGACTGCTGAACTGTGTTGGATTGTTTTGCTGAATTCACACACCTACGGTATTTAGATGCCAATGGAATACCCATCTCTGATAGGACTAAACAAAAAAAGGGGCCACAATGGAAGGACCATTTTGTATCTGTATATACAGAATAGTTAGGATAGATATACGGTTACTTTCACTTAACTCAATGAGAAGAAAGATTTGTATTAATAGTGTTTGGACAGGATATCCTGTCTGCTTCTTGTACTATGGATAACCACTAAGAAGATAACAATGTACAATGTGTTAATTATTTAAACTGTCCTATTAATCAGTTTTGAAACTGTCTCATTGCTATTTGTTTCTCAATAAAATAAAATAGGGGGAACTACCTGCTCAGGCCCCCTCCCTGTCCCTTTCTTAGACAGAAGCTTTCTTTCCCTCAATAAATATATTCTGCTCATAAAAAAATAGAAATAAAAAAAAAATTGCCAGTTTTAACTGATACTTTGGGAAATCAACCAACAAGTATCTATCCTTGCATACTGCTTTAACTTTGTAAAAGTATCCCTCTCCTCATAAATCTTAAACTCTAGCTGTACTCTGTAAGACTAACAAGCTTTCAGACATTGTTTCACTGTTCAGTGAAGGACTAAATTGCTCTGTGTTAACAAAGAGCAACTGGAAATCAAAGCAAAGAATAAAAAATTAAAGACTGTATCAAGATGATGACATTTAAATGACAAAGGAGGAAAAAAGGAATCTTACGGATAGAGGAATCTGATGAGTTGGGGTATAAGGTCAGGCCTGGGGAGAGAATTAACAGGAACAAACAGGGAAACTGTAATGATACTATACTTTAATGAAGAGAAACACAAATATAATCTTGGCTAGAACAGGCCCCATCATAAAATGATGCCAGGCATGGTGACACACACCTGTAATCCCAGTACTCAGGACTTTGAGGCAAGAGGATCACTGTGAGGTGATCCCAGGCCTCCAGCCTAGGATATACAGTGAATTCAAGTGGGCTACACAGTAAGTTCAAAGGTAGCCTTGCCCACTTAGGGACCATCTCAAAATACAAAACAAAACAACGTTTTAGAGGCCAGGCACAGGTGTCTAAATATGATTTTAGGGATACCAATAAATAGAAAGGGAAGAGATTTACAGTGTAAGTAGATCATTGTGGCATTTATATTTGGAAACAGAGGGTCAGACAGGCAGAGAGACATAGAAAGAAATTATAGGACTTAAAAGAAAAATTATAAAAAGACAAATTGTCAATGAAGAATATAAGGTTTTAACCTGGGAAAATATGAAAACAAATGTCACTAAAATAAATAAGGATGCTGGGTTCAAAGGCAGTTTAAGAACTGGGGAGGGAGATTATACGTGTTATATTTAAGCACAATCAAGAAGACCTAGGGCCCAGGTAGCTAGCTCAGCAGAACAGGCACCTGCCTGGCAAGTGCAAGGTCCCAAGTTTGCCTGCTTAGTCAGAGCACAGTGGCTGGGTTCGATCCCTGCCCCTGAGCACGCTGAGACTGTGCGTGGTGGTGCCAGTCCAGTCTGTGTAGTGAGACCCTGTAGATCCTGTCTTAAATACATTAAAAAATATATATCTAGACTAAGACTATTCTATAGCATAGTATTGGGATGAAGTCAAGTCCAGGGTGAGGATAAGCAGAATGATCTATGCATGCCTTATACTATACTATTGAGGACTTCAATCATTGAAAGCCATCAAGTGTTAGTATTATTAATGCACAACAATGAAAGTTCACAGAAGAACAGAATAATCCCATTTCACAAACAGAAAGATCAATACTCAGAATTAATGTAACTTTTTTTTTGGGGGGGGGGGGGACTGAACCTATACTGTTTGCACTTGCCAGGGAAGCACTTATTCCAGGGAGCCATCTTCCCGGCCTGAATTAATGTAACTTACTTATAGTCACAAAGTTAATAGCTGAGTCAGGGAACACATTATACTTAAAAGCTTGAAAGGAATGTGGTTCTCCTTTCCAAAGCATAAAGAGGGGCCGGGGATATAGCTCAGCAACATAAGCACTGGCCTGGCAAGCACAAGGTCCTGAGTTCAATCCCCAGTACTGCAAAAAACTAAAAACAAACATGATGAACAGTGAATAAGTGCTAATACAATAAAATACTGGATGGCAAAAGCATAAAGGTAAGAGCTGAGGCCATGAGAACATATAATTTAAGGAAGGTAGATAAACAGAAAAAGAAAAGAAGCTGCACTTCCTGACACATGGCCTGTAATCCCAGTGCTTGGGAGGCTGAGGCAGGAGGAGCACTTGAGTTTAAGGCCAGCCCAGGCTAAAAACTTAGTTCAAAAGACAAGAAAAAGAAAAGGGGGAGGGGATGGATTCCTAGTATTGTATATACCTTTAACTAATTAAATGGTGTAAAGGATAGAGCCCAAAGACTCAAGGTTGATAGAATACTTGGGGGTAGGAGTAACAAAATCAAAACTGGGAAAGTGCACAGTCAGGAAAACCAAAGATGGAGCAAGAATTCAACAACCTTAAATGTCAAACGAAGTTGAAAGAAG
Source organism: Ctenomys sociabilis (assembly GCA_004027165.1). Taxonomy (NCBI): domain Eukaryota; kingdom Metazoa; phylum Chordata; class Mammalia; order Rodentia; family Ctenomyidae; genus Ctenomys; species Ctenomys sociabilis. Next base: position 48,618 of record PVKA01009864.1, read on the forward strand.
AGGAGGACTGGTGTGGAGGAAACACATCAAATGGCTGATTTTTTTTTTTTTTTCAAACTTTTAGTGCTTAAAGCATTAGAGAAATAAATTCTTTCAAAACACTTATCAATGTGCATTTGGTACACACAGAAAGGGGACTAGAATTTATTTTTCATATATTAAACCTCTATTTCACAAGTTACATTTACATAAGTGTAAATTTTTTTTTTTTTTTTTTTTTTTTGCCGAACGTGGGATTGAACTCAGGCCTTTGCACTTGCCAGGCAAGTGCTTATTGTACTGAGCCTCTCCCTGGCTGAAATGTTCTTATATGTTGAAAAATTACAAAGCCTTCAAAACTATGAATTTACCTTATAAAAATATAATTTGATCTGTGTAATCATAGCTGAAATATATCTGAACATAACCCAATCATAACTTTTATTTAGCAAGAAAATATTTTCAACTTTTCTTCTCTGTTTTTGAGTTTTGGCAAACAATATACTTTTTGCTATACTCTGTTAACTCAAAGGCTCAGAAAGAGTAAGCTATAAAAACTAAAGCTATAGATGCACTCAAAACAAAGTTACCTATAAAGTATTTCATTAACTTTTAAAAATAAATGAAATTAGAAATAATATATCCAGGGGCTCGGGAGATGGCTCAGTGGAATAAGAGCTTCCTTGGCAAGCTCAAGGGCCTGAGTTCAATCCCTGGTTCCACCAAAAAAAAAGAAATAATATATCCAATCTTTCAATTACATATGTAGCTTCTACCTCAGGCTAGAGTTAGCATGCAAAGAGAGTTATTTTATTCCTTTCCTATCATGACAAATACAAAATGCTTTTTTAAACAAACGTTAATACTGATATTTGGCCATTGTTAAAAAAAAAATACTGATATTTGTGGAACACAGCACTATCCTTTGCACAAATCAGTTTTAGAAAGGTCCTGGCAACTATGTCTAATTTGAAGTTCTCGTTTCTTTTGGGGGTCCTATAGCTGGAACTCAGGAACTCACTCATGCTAAGCACACACTCCACTATTCGGCTACATCCCCCAGCTCTTAAAAGTTGGAGAGATCAAATATGACCATCAACGAATTAAAAATTTAAAGGACACAACATGCTACTCAATTTGCTACTGACCTTGTTCAAGTCTGAAAAGCGTCTTTTCCAGCTTTTCCATTTCGTTCAGTACTAAAATCCGAATCTGCTTACTGTGTTCCATTTTGGGTTCTGCAGGATTTGAAATCTTTCAGAAGAATTAAAAGAACTCCAACGTCGAATGCTCTATCCCTGTTAGAACAAATAAGGGATTAGGATTTAAAACACACACACACACACACACACACACACACACACACACACAACCGTTATCTTAAATTCTGCAGAGCTGACAGCTGCACTTACATGTTCTAAATGTGTTTTAACTCTAGTAGAAGAGCAACGAGAAACACGTATTCTTATAAATCAACAGTTGTTTCCTCCTTTGAACCACACTAAGACTAAAGCAAAAATACCGTGCTACAAATTTTTACAGCTGAAACAAAACAAGCATGCACTGAGAAAAACAATACATTTGGGAAAGGCAGAAGTTTTTTTCCAGCCCCAAGCCAAATGGCCCTGCACGCTCCAAATGGGACTTCTGCTTACAGGAGATTAGATTGCTCCACGATAACAGGTGGGAGATCGCCCCATTCCCAAATTCGGGTCGGAAGCCACCAATGGGGAGCTGAGACAGCGGGAGGCAGTTGCTGCCCCTGGAATAGCCGCCGCGGCCCCTGGACGTACAGAGCGCTATAGATAGAACGGCTGCATCTGCCCTGGCGCCGCACTCCTAGCACTTACCACCCGCATCTACGTGCGGCCTCGAGGACACTGCGGCCCGGTTGCGCCCTGGAGCCGGGCAGGGCTCTGAAGGCCGCCGGGGACGTGCGGAGCTCCGAGGCGGGGCGCCGCGAAGGGCAGGGGCGGGGCGCGGCGGGGCGCAGGCGGCCCGGGCGGCGTGACTGGCAGGCAGGGCGCGTCCGCGACCTAACCCCGCGGCCCGGCGCGCGGCCGAGGGAGTGGACCGGCCCTCTCGCCCACTTCCGGGATCGCCCGAAGGGACCGCCGGTCTCGCGAGAGTTTGGCCCGTGGCACTTAATGCTGCCGGACTTGGGTGGGCTCCGAGAAAGACGCGGCCCGGCTTCTAATCCTACGGAGGGCGTCGTGCGGCGGTCCGATGTGCCTTCCCTAAACAGCTGCGGGCTCAAAGTTGAACATTCAAGGCCTGCACTACCTGGCTGAGCTGAGAGTCATGGGCAGCCGCACAGCAGATCTTTTGGTGGGAAGGCTGTAGTGCGAGAGAGCGCCCGGCAATATTATGTTTGTGTGATTTTTGAAAAAATGTGGCCTTAGAGTTTTCTGAACCTTAATTTTCCCATGTCTAATTTAAGAGTCCTGGCTATGATCTCTTGACAGGTCTGCCTTAACTGGCATAGACTGGATAACAGACCAGAAGGATGGGGTGGATAGAGTGTGAATAGGCTACAAGCAATGGAGTGCAAAAGCCACTGGTATTTGCAGTATCCTGCAACACCCAGGGTTTTGAGGGAGATTTATTTAACACCGAGGGGAACTGGGTTGCCCCCTAAAGTCATAGTTCCCCAAAGTCAGCTGTCCCTCAAAGTCAGTTTTCCTCCAAAGTCAGGCTCCGAAGCCCTAGGGAGGGAGTCTGCAAAGAGGAAGTGCAGGAATAGAGTACTTCACTGTCTTTGATCTGTTTTCAGTTTGCATCACAGTGACCAGCCCTTTCTAAGAAATAGAAGCAACCAGAGCTGCAACAAGAACTGACATCAACAACTGAAGTGTACTGGGGGTGTGCACTGCTTCAAATAAAGACTATCTGAGATAAAGCTGCACAGATTTTGGTTCAGAAATTCAGGACTGCTTGCAGAAGCCTGAGATTTTATTCAGGTAAATCCATCTTCCAAGGCTATTCAAGAAACAGAATGCTGATAAAATGTAGAAAGGTTTAGATTAAAAATTTTGCTTTGTATTGTAGAACCACAGTACTATAGGCCCAAGAAAGATAATGAATTTAAAAATACTGAAGTATTTCCATGTTTCAATAGATAGTTTTGAGAATGGCCAGTGATCCAAAACCAGAGAACGCATAGCTCACTTACTGACACCTGTTGTTAAAACACTCACTTTGGTGTTGAGAATTCAGCAGTAAAAACTTTCACTCCTGTCATGGCACTCCTATATTTTATTGGCAAGAGAAATAAATAGTTGTACAGATTAGTCAATTGTAAGAAATAAAGCAGAGAAGGAAGTGCTAAGAGTGAACAATTCAGGAGAGGAAGGTTTACAAGTCTAAATATGATGATGAGTAAAGTGATACTGTTGCAGTCAGCCAAGTTAGATAGAAATATTCTAGGCAGTCAGACAGGCCCAGGCCCTGAAGGAGACAAGAGAGAAGACAAGGTGGCTTTGCAACCTGGAAGAGACAGACACTCCCATATGGGCCACACCTCAAGACAAAAGAGGAAACAACAGCTACATACTTCCCTAGGAAGGGGCATCAGGGATTGATATTCTAAATAGGTATCAGTCTCTGAACCTTTCCTATCTCTTCCCATAAACCATTCCCCAAAGTTTGTAATCCACATGGTCAGGTTTAGCCACAGCAATGACCCCACTTCTATGGCACCAAATTCTGTCTTAGTTACTCTTCTCTCATTGCTGGGACAAATACCCAATACCCAAAATGAAGGAAGCAAAGGTTTATTTAGCTCACAGTTACTGGAGGTTTCAGTCCATACTCGGCTGGCTCCAAGGCAGAATGGCACATGGCAGAGAGCATTAGTTCATGGCGGGGGAACACAGAACAACAATGCAACAAAGAGCAATAGCTACAAAAAGTCTGTCTCTCTGTCTCTTAATTACATGTAGGCTCTCTGCCCCAGGCTGAGGGAAGTACTCACACTCATAATCCCAGCAGTACTAAAACCCATAATCCCAGTCTTGGATCACACATAATCCCAGTGGATCATGAGTTAATCACAAACTCTAGAAGTCCCCACCCCACATGAGGCTTTGAGGGGACAACTAGACACAAACCATAACATATAGGGCCCACGGTATAGCTCAGCGGACTAAACACTTGCTTAGGTAAGCACAGCAGCTAGGGTTCAATTCCTGGTTCCGCATGCCCTGCGGACCCCGCCTTTGGGCACGATGAGCCTGCAATGGAGTCTGGGCGTGGTGTTGTGCGCCTGTAATCCCAGCCATAGGGAGGCAGAAAGCAGGAGGATCGCTATGAATGTGGGCTGCGTAGTGAGACCCTGTAAAAAAAAAAGAAGAAAAACCCTAAAAAAAAAAACCACGACAAATCCCGTTGTTGTAACTTGGCTCAATTTGTAAACTTCATGTGAACTCCATTTTGTGATATCTTGTCCTCTCTTTTGTAAACTTCCACCCATGCCTAACTGCAAGATATGACTGTTTGTACAAATAAGAAAGTGTTTCTCAGCATTCTGAGAGTAGGGGCCAAGGGGGTGGCTCAGTAGAATAAGTGCTTGCCTGGCAAGCACAAGGGCCTGAGTTCAATCCCCGGTTCCGCAAAAAAAAAAGCATTCCGAGAGAAGATGAAATGTTCTTCAACATTCCACAAAATGAGTTAAACTGTCCTTCCAATTATGGGAACAAGCAGAATACCTGAAAATGGGTGAAACTATCATCAAATGTTCTTCCAACTACCTACGGGAACAAAAACAATGCCTAAGCCAAATAAGGACATATTCCTGTAGGGTTTGCAAAATGTGACCTCGTCTACGGGAGCAAAGAGTTAACCATTGGACATGACTAACTCAAAATAAGCTTTATAAAATCCCCCCTTCTCCCCCTAGTCTTGTGGCTTTTCCCTTTAAAAACTGTGCCTCACTTAAGATCAGTGCACACATACTTGAGACAAGAGAATGTGTTGTCGCCGAGCTCAGCTAAATAAAGTGCTTTTTGAGTTGAGTCTGGTTTTTGATTTTTGGGTTACAACACCCATCAAGTTGATTCTAATCTACCACTTTCAATGCAACCCACAGTGAAAATAAAGACACTAAATTATATTTTCAATCATTGGGGAGTTCAGAGGCTCTAAGTCCAACCACAAAGATGGCTTTCTGGAACCAACAGGCTGACCCAGGGCTTCACCTAGCTTTATTCAGTGGAGGAGTGGCTTGATGGGGAGTGGCCTTAGGGGGAATGACTGAGAATTATGGGAAGTAGGTGACTATTGCGAGCTGAGCGAAGTGGGTGGCCTACATTTACCTCTGCCATATACAGAGAAGATATGCAGAGACAGTAATCTGCTTTATGCTATTGAGATAGTATCTAACATTTTGGAGGATCTGGTGCTTCAGCTTTGATGTAGTCTTTCAAGCCCCAGGAAGTCATAGCCTCCGTCTCAAGGCTCCATCCCAGCGGGTGGCATGGAGCATTGGCTCTTTGTCCTGTCTCGACCTGGCTCACATTAAAGAGCAGCAGGTATAGGTTATGAGGGAACCACGCACACCACCTTCCAAGACTATCATCAGCACCTCAGCTAGACCAATATACATTGCTTAAGGCCAATTGAAGGATAAACAGAAGTCCTAAACAGCTCTGTACATAACAATATGAGGAAATAGGGTCAGGCTCAGTCAAAATGGCGACAAGTCACTCTTCTTTCAAGGAGAGCTGCTCCACACTAAACTTGTAGCCACTGGCTACCATATGGATAGTATAGAAGAAAATGCCATATAGCATTGAAAGAGGAAGAAAGGGGGAAGGAATAAGACTTGAGAATCAGGAGTCTATAAACAGTAAATTAGAAATAACTTAAATATCTTAGGAGAGTTTTAGGGTTGCATTTGTATTTCTGCTCTCTAAAGTAGTGTTTTCAAAATTAGGGGTTGTAATTCAATAGAGGGTTATAAAATCAATTTTTTAGTTGCAATAAACAATTTTAAAAATTAAATAGATTCCAGGAATAGTTGTGTATGCCTATAATCCCAGCACTTGGGAGGCTGAGGCTGGAAGATTATGAGTCTGAGGCTAGCCTAGACTACAGAGCAAGACTGTCTCATAAAAAAAGAAAAAAAAATATAGCTATTTGTGTTATATCTGATAAAAGCATTAACTCACAAGACTTCTGTTACTTCATTTTGGTTCCTATTGGGGGGTCTTAGTTAAGAACAATATTGAAAACAACACAATATTGAAGGTGACTACTTTGCAATGCAAGGTGTATAAAACTGTGATTCATGATTATGAAATGGTGACAGTAACTTGTTGGGAAACATTGAAGGGATAAAAATAGCTCCCACTATGAATCGAATGAGGGTTTGGAACTGTGCCTCATCTGTGCTCAGTACTGGTATGAGCAAATGTTAGCAGCCTGGGCCCCTGACCATGTGGTGATACATGAATCACACTTGCCTTTGTCTTCAGGCCCTCACTCTCCACACCGTTGCACTCAAGTCTTCCCTGCAGCCGTCTCATCTCTCACTTTGCCTGTAGCTCACTGTTATGACTCCAAAGCTAGCATTTCCAGCTGTCCTTTTTTCAGAAAGCTCTTGTTCCAATGCCTAATATTTCAGCTAGATATAAAGAGTAAAATGACTTCCGTGTGTGTGGGGGTGGGTGGGTGTGGGTGTGGTTCTGGGGATCAAACCCAGGGCCTTGTGCATACAAGGCAAGAGCTCTACCACTGAACCACATCCTCAGCCCCTACAAGGAGTGAAATGGATTGAGGACATAACATTTGTTTAGTAGTGATATAGTCTTGCACAAATGCTTGAATTTTCCAAGATTTGTGAGTTCAAATAATCTAACATTGGAGACTGAATATGATGAAATAAAGAAAATAGTGTTAAATAATAAAATGATGATTTAATGTGAGGTGCTTCTCAGACAAGCCACATAGTGTCTTTTTAAGAAGAAAAGCCACACTGATGTATTATTTGTGAAATGCTTAACCTGTGCAGGTCTTTAAATACACAATAATCTCATGCTATAGTTTTCTGGAGAAAAGTACACTAGGGATGGAAAATAGGACCTTCACGCTGAACTATAGCCCCAACCCTCAGCCCTACTTTCTTCTCTTCTCTTCTCTTCTCTTCTCTTCTCTTCTCTTCTCTTCTCTTCTCTTCTCTTCTCTTCTCTTCTCTTCTCTTCTCTTCTCTTCCCTTCCCTTCCCTTCCCTTCCCTTCCCTTCCCTTCCCTTCTTTTCTCTTCTCTTCTCTTCTCTCTTCTTTTCTCTATCTCTTCTTTCTTTCTTTTCTTTTTTTTTTTTTTTGAGACAGGGTCTTGCTAAGACCTGTTGTCTGGCAAATGCTTAACATCTTGGGAGTGAACAAAAAACCAATCTAAGCCTTGCCCTTTCTCCCTTCTCCTTTTCCCAAAAGAGAGTGTATCAAATGCAGTCACTTCCATAGAGTTAACTTACTTTGAAGCATAGATATGAGTGTTCAAGTTTTACACGTGACATAAGAATAAACAGTTATGCCATTTGATTCACAATTGTTGTAAAATTTAGAGTTTGCTGTTGAGAGACCACTCTTATTGACTGCTTTCTGTTCAAAGCAGTAAAGTCCTATGCATTAATTAGCTCTCAACAGTTGATGACTGAGGTTAACTGAACAGTAACTGAAATCCAAAATCGGAAAATAAAGTTACTTTGACTAATTTCTCAGAGTAGGCATTTAATGTATACAGACCATCATGTAGTGTGTTGTGTGACAATGACATTATGTGGATTATACTCTATAAGTGATAGCTGCTATAGTTTCTCAACTTAACCTTCCAGGGTACTTGTTGGAAGTATTTCATTGCTAATCAAGTAGACACAGAGAAAAGGTCAGTAGTATAACTACAAAGGCCACTCTATTTTAATTACCTCAGGTTTAAAAAAAGCCCTCTTCTCAATTTACTGTGCCTGTGAGAGTCACTTTCCTGCTTACACAGTGTTAAAGGGCTAGTTTATTGTGAATGTATCATAGTGGAAAATTTAATATTAAGACCAATGAGCACTTTGGAAGGTTTAGTCCATGAATATAGGTTGTGCGTCCTCTCAAGGCAAATAGTTGCTCATTAGACATAGAAAAACAAAATTAAAGTTTCTTTTTCTTTTTTAAAAGTGTTTTACTAGAAAAATTATGTAGAGATTTAAACAATAAAGTTACACCTTAAAGATAATAAGGCTTAAATTTGATAATAATGGTATTTTTGAAGTACAGATTACAAAATACATTGTATTCTGAATCAATTCAAAATATAGTTTGAACCTCTTTTTGTAAACCATGCCATATGTATTTATCAAACTCTCTAGTATCTATCCAGATTCCATTTACTGTCCTCCCTAAAGCTTATGGTGTCTATGATATTATGAAATAAAATTGAAAAAGTAATGAAGGGCTGGGAAGATAGCTCAGTGGTCTAAGCACCTGCCTGGCAAGCACAGGGACCCAAGTTTGATCCTTGATACTGCATATCATGCTGGCCCCAGAATCTGGGGCATGCCATCCCCAAAACTGCATGTGGTGGCGCACTCTTGTAATACCAGTTCTGGGGAGTCTGGGACAGTAGGATCACTATGAATCTGAACTGTGTAGCAAGACCCTATGTTGAATAAATGTTTTAAAATTTTAAGGGGCCAAGGAGATGGCTCAGTGGAATGAGCACTTCCCTAGCAAGCACAAGGGCCTGCGTTCAATCCCCTGTTCTGCCAAAATAGATAAATAAATAAAATTTTAAAAATATAATAAAAAGTAATGAAAATCTGAGGTATGCTATAGTTCTTTCTTAATGTATCTTAATAGTAACATTAAAATCAACGTGTCAAACAACCTCATATTCATAATTGTCTGCTGTCCATAAGAAGAGAAGGTGTCCTAAAAAGAGCACTAAGAATATGTGTTAGGCAAATCAGTTCTAGAATTTACTGAGCCACTAATTAGTTGTATATGCAAGCCTGCCTATGAGCTTTAATTTTGTATGTGTGCAGTGATCTCTGTTATAGAATATAGAAACAGAAAACATACAGCAGGAATAAAGTGCACAATGAGATACTGTCTATATTTCAGAAATCAGAGGAATCTCTGATAGACACAGCAGCAATGATACTACATTCCTGGAAGACTTTGAAAGCCTTTGGAAAACCTAACTGACAAGATAGCTGCTTTCTTCCCAGGAAATTGAGGATACCCTCTTACACCCTCATCAATGTGCCCTTACTTGGCAAAACAGGGAAGGGTAGGGTGAGAAAAGCTTTGGGGGATGATGAGACCCCAGTAAGTCTCTCTCACACAGAATTATATAAATCTTAAGGGATTCACTTTGAAGCTTTTGTCCTTGGTCCACTGTGTATCACAACATGTTAAAAAAAAAAAAAACATGATTTTTTTTAAAAAAGGTGGAGGAAGGGAAGGGGAAACAAAAAGGACTTATGATGTATTACATACATGTACCTATGTCCCATGATGAATGTAATTATTGGGTATTGCAAACATGCACAAATAAAAATCGAGGGGGCTGGGGAGATGGCTCAGTAGAAAAAGTGCTTCCCTGGCAAGTTCAAGAGTCTGAGTTCAATCCCTGGCCCCACAAAAAAAAAAAAAAAAAAAAAAAAAAAAAAAAAAAAAAAAAAAAAAAAAAAAAAAAAAAAAAAAAAAAAAAAAAAAAAAATCAAAAAACAATGTAGTTTTATGAAAAATAAAAATTAAAACAAAACAAAAAAATGTAGTTTATTTACATGCTAAATTAAATATGTACCATCAATGATAGTATTTGATGCTTATGTCATTATGGTTCTATTTAATCTTCATAATAATTTTGTGAAAAAGATAATTAACAACTCTAGGTTAAACACAGTAAAAATGGGCTGGGGAGATGGCTCAGTAGAATAAGTGCTTCCCAGACAAGCACAAGAACCTGAGTTCAATCCCCAGTTCCACCAAAAAAAAAAAAAAAAAAATTATCTTTAAACACAGTAAAATGAAGTCTAGAAATGTAAAGTAGGAAGAAATAAACATCAAATCTTTAAAAAATTTCCAGGTGTAGCAATAAGGTATTAAGGATTAAAAAGAGTTGAAGGGAACTATTTAAGCCATATGACCAGTATTTTATGGAATGAAACATCACAATTTCAGAGACAATATAATTCAGTCTGATTCAGTAAAGCATGGTAGCTCTGTTAACTTGAACTACTTTTCATTAAGTGGCAGCATCTTTGTTCTTGAGGTTGGAGATGGAATAGAGGTAGCAGAGACAAATAGCTCTTGTAGAGACTAGGCTACCAGGAATAAACATGATATCGAGGACCCAGAAGTCATATTTTCTAGAGTTCCTCACAAGCTTCCAAAGTTAACTGCAGAACTGGAACACAAATCCAGACTGAGATAGTTCCTCGGTCTAACAGGTAGAGAAATGTGGTAGAAACTGGGCACTAGGCTTGGGGAGCACATGATTGTTTCTATGTAATGGGCTGTGAATGTCACCTAGACATGAAACATAGGGGAAAACTGTCCAATCAATCCCTTTAGTGGATTCCAGACACAACTCACTGGCAGTGCTCAATGTGTTGACCAAGTGTCTTTAATTCTCCTTCCCGGGCAGAGAATAATTGAGCAGGAGCAAGAGACACTTCACTGATTTTTGGTACTTGAGCATGCGGCTTAGCTAAAAGACATATGTGGGTTCTTGCTTGTTTGTATTTATTGCTGTCCTTGAGCTCACTTTGTAGCCCAGGCTGGCCTCAAACTTGAAAGGATCCTCCTGCCTCAGCTTCCAAAGTGCTGGGATTACAGGCACGTGCCACCATGCCTGGCCAAGACATGTTTGACTTGAGACCCGAGATGTTTTGCTCAAGTAAATCTGCAGATGTATAACTGAACTTTTTTACCCATGTAAAAACATGCCATGTTACTCTATAGTTATCCTGACATGTATTTTTGTGGCTTGTTTCACAGTGAGCATATGCTATTTTATCAGTGATTCTCAGACTAAGTATTCTCTTGATAGTTATGTGAATAACTTTGATTAACATAAAATAGGTACTTAAGGAAGCAAATTTTCCCCATTCTACACATCATTATGGCTGAAAAAAATACACAAGGACTTTCTATTTGGGCTCCCTGAGTGTTAGGTTAGGCAGGGCTTATTGGTACTTTGCGACCAAAAGTATGATCCAAGAACCAGAAGAACTGGATGACTTGGGATCCTGTTAGAAATACCTCTCTTAACTACATCAGCTGAGTGTCTGCTGATGCTGAGTTGTATCAGAAAAGGTGAGTTGTCATTAATGTCAATGTTGCATTCTTTTACGTAGCTCTAGAGTACTTTCAAATGAAAAACAGCACAGATAGGGCCACCGTTGTAGTTGTGCTCCATCAGCCCCAACTTCTTGTTTGATTTTTCACATTTTAGAAACCTAGAACCGTCTCTGCTCCTGCACGTCTGCTGATAGTGGCTCTTCCCGTACAGCCAGCAGCAATCCAGACAAGTTGGTGAAGGTCGGGGTGAACGGATTTGGCTGTATTGGACGCCTGGTCACCGGGTCTGCTTTTAACTCTGGCAAGGTGGAGTTGTGGCCATCAGTGATCCTTTCATTGACCTCAACTACATGGTCTACATGTTCCAGTGCGATTCCACCACGGCAAGTTCCATGGCACTGTCAAGGCTGAGAATGGGAAGCTCATCATCAACAGAAAGACCATCACTGTCTTCCAAGGGCGAGATCCCGCCATTACGTGGGTGATGCTGGAGCCGAGTGCGTGGTGGAGTCCACTGGTGTCTTCACCACCATGGAGAAGGCCACGGCTCACCTGAAAGGTGGTGCCAAAAGGGCATCTCTGCTCTTTCTGCCGATGTCCCCGTGCTTGTGATGAGTGTGAATCACGAGAAGTACGACAGCTCCCGCAAGATCCTCAGCAACGCTTCCTGTACCACCAACTGCTTAGCCCCACTGGCCAAGGTCATCCATGACAACTTTGGCATTGTAGAGGAACTCATGACCACAGTCCACGCCATCACTGCCACCCAGAAGACTGTGGACGGCCCCTTTGGGAAGCTGTGGCGGGATGGCCGTGGGGTGGCCCAGAACATCATCCCTGCATCCACTGGCGCTGCCAAGGCTGTGGGCAAGGTCATCCCAGAGCTGGATGGGAAGCTCACGGGCATGGCCTTCCGTGTGCCCACTCCCAATGTGTTGGTGGTGGATCTGACCTGCCGCTTGGAGAAAGTGGCTAAATACGATGACATCAAGAAGGTGGTGGAGCAGGCGTCAGATGGTCCCCTCAAAGGCATCCTGGGTTACACCGAGGACCAGGTTGTGTCTTGTGCCTTCAACAGTGACACTCACACTTCCACCTTTGATGCTGGGGCTGGAATTGCCCTGAATGATCACTTTGTGAAGCTCATTTCCTGGTATGACAATGAGTTCGGGAACAGGGTGGTGGACCTCATGGTCCACATGGCCTCCAAGGAGTAAGTGCCCCCCGCAGTCCTGTGAGACCAGAGGGACGGAGAGGCCATGCTGTAGAAGTCACTGCCCTACTCAGCCCCAGCACTGAGAATCTCCCCTCACAGCTTCCATCCCAGACCCCCTAGAAGGGGAGGGCCCTCGGGATCCCTGGCTCACTGCCTTTGTACACCATCAATAAAGCCCATTGTACCCAGAAAAAAAAAAAAAGAAGAAGAAGAAAAGAAACCTAGAATCTTGCAAATTGCCTCTCTCATAGCAGTGGCTACTCTTTTCAGTGTACTTACCATATATATTTTATTATTTTATCCTACAACTCTAAACCAATTAAAGAAAACATCTTTTGTTTAGATATGCTCTTATCATATTGTCCAGGTTGGTCTTGAACTCCTGGGCTTAAGTGATCCTCATGGCTCTGCCTTCTAAGTGCTAGGACTACAGATGCATTGTACCATGCCAAGCAAGGAAAAATATTTATTGGGAGCATTCTCCTCTCTGTTCTCTTAGCTTCCTGCTCCCTGACCACTTTTTCACATTTGCTATAAAAGGGAAAAAATACCTTCATGGATCATGTTGAAATTTAGATATTTGGGGGCCAGATATTTGATGGAGTAAGTGCTTCCCTGGCAAGCGCAAGGGTCTGAGTTCAATTCCTGGTTCTGCCAAAAAAAATAAAAAAATAAATTTGGATATGTGTATATGTAGTCCTTTTACTTAAGCATCAGCAGTCACATTTAAAAATATTTCTAAGTGAAGCTGAAACCATATTACTTGGTAAATATCAACATAATGGTTTGTTGCATAAAACCCTCTTTACTTTGAAATTTAATCTTCTCTTTCTTCTTTTTTTTTCTAGAAACCACACAGGATGATGATGAAATAAAGTGAGAGAGGTCTGCTAAAATGTGCTTACAACCTAGTTTGAATGTCGTTTATTGAGTGATATGTAGAATTTTTTTTTCAGAATATACACAACATTTTACTTGCATTTTATCATAAATATGTGTATTTTGCAACATCTTGTAGCATTTTATCTCTTACAAACAATTGTCAACACTGAATAGAGTGCTCCCATTCTGTTCAACAGGTTTTATCCCTAGTAATAGCCTATGTTTTCAGACCTTCTAACACTGGATTGTTTCCTTTGGTTTGTAACCATTTTGTACCATTTCAACTAGTCAAATATGTAGAATTTTATAATGCAAGTGTGGCCTTCTCTGTAAGTTACTCTGAGAGCTTAATTCTTAGTTCCGAAACTACAGGCCATCTGGAACCAGGAATTACCTTTCTTCCAGCAGGAGAAACCATACCTTAGCTTTCAAGAAGACTGATGGCTTAACTTTTTTCCTCATGTAATAAATACAACTACTCCTATCCTTAAGTCCAAACAGAAAGTGATCACTCACCTTCACTAGTTAGTGTGAAATCCCAGCCTAATATTCCAGTTGTCTGAGTATTTATTCTGAAAGTCACTATCATGCTTGCCCTGTAAAAAATGCAATGGTGGGGTGGTGTCTACTGTATGTTATGGGTAAGTGCCAGAAGAAACAACAAGACCTGATGAAAGTAGCCTCAGAAGTCTCACTGAAATTAGTGTCTCTTGCAAAGTGAGCCCAGAGCCTCAGAAGTATCTCACATTTATTGTGGGCTAAAGGCAGGCTAAGGAATGTGCATAATTACTGAAGTGAATACAAACTATTATCTATTGACTTACACCATTTACCTAACACTAGGTTCACACAAATGCTAGCCCATAATATCCCAAGCAAGGGAACAAAGGACAGGGTGCCTGCAGGAGAAGCTGCTATCTGCAGCCTTGAATCCTAGCTTTCTGGGAATTTTCAGACAACAGTTCCCTACTCTCTTGAGACATTAGGCTTTTGTCTCAAATCTATATTTCTGTAGGTGTCTCTCCTGGAATACAGGACTGAGTTCCCATCAGATGATCCAGGTCTGAATATAAGGAGAAAGGGAGACTTAAAGAGCCTATGACTTTTACAAAATTTCCAACACCCTGAATTTGCCTATTTCTTTTCTTTCTTTCTCTCTTTCTTTCTTTCTTTCTTTCTTTCTTTCTTTCTTTCTTTCTTTCTTTCTTTCTTTCTTTCTTTCTTTCTTTCTTTCTTTCTTTCTTTCTTTCATTTTTGTGGCAGAACCGGGGATTGAATTCAGGCCCTTTGTGCTTGCCAGGGAAGCACTTATTCCACTGAGCCATCTCCCCAGCCCAATTTGCCCATTTCTTAATCTCTGCACATGACAATGTAAAATTCACCCTTAGCTCCACAAAGAGACCCACCTTGCACAGCACATATTGATGATAATCAAAACTTTGTTCTATGTACTGGAATATCCTATGATTAATTAGCTTTGGGAAAGTTCACTTAATTGCCCCATATCTCAATCTGTGTTACTTGTAACAAGGACAGAAGTTACAACCATATTTATATTGTGCCATCAATAAATTATCCTTCTATGTCTATCAACATGCATTTTCTTTCAGTCCACATGTTTATCCACACGTCTCCTTGCAAATGAAGATTTCATGAGATCTTTTCAGTAGTACTTTTTCAGATACTAAACTTCTTTCCATTTTTGTCTTTGTGGCATGTAAAGAGAATGGCAACCATGGATAAAGCAAATTATCTGCTTCCTCTGCTTCTGTGTCTGAACAATCAAACACTACTAGAGAGAATTCTGCATCAGGGCATGTTGATTTCAAAAAGAAAAGCAGTATTAAAACAACTTGAAATCAATGTCTAGCATTGTTCAGGAATCTTGTAATGACACCCAGTCAAAAATAATTATTTTGGGGCCGGCCAGATAGCTCAGCAGATTAAAACACCTGCATAGGCAGATTCAGGGAGTGTGGGTTTCGGTCCTCAGCATGCCCTGCCAGCCCCAACTCCGGGGCTCACTGAGATGGTGACTGAGACTGGGAATGAGGGCTCACACCTGTAATCCCAATGCTTAGGAAGCTGAAAACAGAAGAATCACTATAAGTCCTATCTGCGTAGTGAGACCCTATAGATCCTGTACTGACTACACTAAAAAAAAAAATTAAAAAATAATTATTTCAAGGCTAGGCATGATGATGCATGCCTATAATCTCAGCACTTGGGAGGTTGAGGCAGGACTGCTGTGAGTTTCAGGCCAGCCTGAGCCACAAAGTGAGTTCAAGGCCAGCCTGAACTGCATAGTGAAACCTGTTTCAAGAAGACAAAGAGAAAACAAAAATTAAGGCTCTTTAAACCTTCCTCTTCTCGTCTCCTATGATTCTCAGAAGATGGTCTTGATTCTTCTCTCATTAAAAAAAATAGGACTTTTAAAAAATAGGTTTCATTTTCCAACTAAGAGAAAGAGAGAAAAGAATGTTCATTTGAGTGCTTTATTTCCCTTTTAATTTTTTTTCTTTTTTGTCTTTTTTTTGAGACAGGGTCTCCCTATGCAGTTCAGGCTGGCCTTAAGCTCACTTTGTAGCTCAGGGTGGTCTCGAACTCACAACAATTCTCCTGCACTACCACGCCCAGCCCCCAAGGGTTGAAAACATGAGAAATATTGCTAACAAAACTTCCATTTTCATATACTTACATAGAAGAACAAAGTTGTTTGCTAGTAGAATCATCAATGGAAAACAGGAATAGTTACATACTGGCTTGTTTGAGGAATAAAGTAACATTAACCCACAAATAAATTCTTAACCCTCTAAACATATTAAAGAGTACTAAGTGGTCAACTCTAAAAATTTGTGAAGGATGTATCAGTTTTCAAATTTCTTGTGCCAGAACTTAAGCAAAAAGACTTGCAAACAAATAATATAAAGAAACAAACATAGAAGACTATAAATCAACCATGCAACAGTGTTAGAAGAGGCCCTCATCTATTTTTAACAACTGTTGGCCGACTTCAGCAGACAGCTGTATCGGGTGGCACAGGTTGCCTGTGAGTGTGGAAGATCGCTGTACTGGCTTGGTTATTTTTAGATGTGAAACCCTCTTTTCAATCCTTTAATATTAAAACACACACACACACACACACACACACACACACACACACCATTATGCATGGAACTCTAGGTTCAGCCCCTAACACCAAAAGTAAAATAAATTAAAATTTAAAGAACATATCTGAGATGAACAGTTTTACATTTTGGGGTTTAAGTAGCTTCCATTTTTGCTACAGAATATGGAGCAAACTCTTCCAGGCAGCAGTTCTGTTCCATTTCTTCTGTTTGCTTGCAAGTTCTTAATTTTTTTTTTTTTTTTTTTTTTTTTTTTTTTTTTTTTTTTTTTTTTTTTTTTTTTTTTTTTTTTTTTTTTTTTTTTTTTTTTTTTGTCTTTTTTGAGACAGGGTCTCACTGTGCAGTTCAGGCTGGCCTTAAGCTCACTTTGTAGCTCAGGCTGGTCTCTAACTCACAACAATCCTCCTGCCTCAGCCTCCCTAGTGCTGGGATTATAGGCATGCGCCACCACGCCTGGCTCTAAGAAATTTTTTTTTTTTTTTTTTTTTTTTTTTCTTTCAGAACCGGGGATTGAACTCAGGCCCTTGCACTTGCCAGGAAAGCGCTTATTGCACTGAGCCATCTCCCTGGCCCTGCTTGCAAGTTCTTATGGATTTACTGTTAGTACTTGGGAGCAAGTGGGAGTGAAAGGCTGATTCAGACTGCCTTGCTGGTAAGCTCTTGAAAAGTCCGTATTTCCCTATTCTCGGTGTGGAAAGTCTTCCCTGCAAGGCTGGTGAATCTCCACTTCTGCTGTGTCCACTTTTGACAGGCAATCTCACCCAGTGTTACTTCCATTGCAAAGGGCTGTGCTCAAGACGCCCTACAGCCCAGTCTCATGGCTTATTTACTTTCTTCTCCCAGTACTTTCCTAGGACTTGAATCTATCAGATATCTCCAGAAGAAAAGGTTTAATTTACCATCTGGAGCCTGATACTCATCGACTTTCTATTTATTTATTTATTTTTTTTGTTTTTTGAGACAGGGTCTCACTATGCAGTTCAGGCTGGCCTTGAGCTCACTTTGTAGCTCAGGCTAGTCTTGAACTCACAACAATCCTCCTGCCTCAGCCTCCCGAGTGCTGGGATTACAGGCATGCGCCACCACGCCCGGCACTCATTGACTTTCTATGGCAGTAACCTTGGCCTCTAAGAACTGATCTCTGGTAAATAAGTCTTTAAAATAGCGTGTAATAACCTCTCCTATGTGTGTGTTTATCCCAAGAGGGCCAGATTTGGACAGATTCACTCAACACTGAAAAAAAGTGAGTTTCTTTCCTTTGGCGCAGCTCTGAGGCTCAGTGCCAGGCACTGGTTTGTTTTTTGTGCCTTTGTGATTACCTTATTTTGAAAAACTCATTGACTTTCACTGTGACTAGCCTAAAGCCTCACAGTTTAAGCTCCTCCAAATCCCAAAGAAAAGGGAGTAAAGCATTTGTTTCCTTCTTGCAGACCTCAAGTTTTCTTAGGTAAAAGTTATTTTCTACAGATATAGTAAGAAGAGAGGCTGACTGTGCTAAAATAATAAGGATTTTCACTGGTTCTTCAGAGCAGAGGCTGTGTTAACTAATCTTATCCATGCATAACTAAGAGGAGCTACGGACTTTTCAACGAAAAACAAATTCCAAGGCTGTCTTTCATTTCCTTCCAACCTGGGAGCAAAGAGTCACCAGAAAAATAATGCCAATATTTTTCCTGTGACAGAGACTTCGTTAATCAGGTGAAACTGTCTGAGTGACATTTGTACTTCAATAAAATTAAAAGAAAAAAAAAAAAAAAA